>PVIC010027655.1:6890-23822 GCA_004025085.1 Thryonomys swinderianus
AAAAAAAAAAAAAAAAAAAAAAAAAAAAAAAAAAAAAAAAAAAAAAAAAAAAAAAATCACTAGTCAAATAGAAATATTTCCAAAGTTTTAACATGGATTACACAATGTTTTTATACTTTCTGATAATCAGCAATACCTAGCTATTTCCATTAATACTAATATATTTGCACCTAATATTCAGATGTACCAGTCTTAGATTTAATGCCAGAAAACTGAGAAATTAGCAATGACAGCTTACTGGAATCTCTGCTCACATTTTGATGTTATGTCTTCACATCAATCAGGACTTCCACTGAAGTGAGAGCTAATTTATGGTCCTAACATTTCCACTTCCCTTTACCCCTGTGTCTATTCAGTAACATGCAAAGTTTAAAGTGCATTTTTATCACAATTTTCTATAGTTTAAATGATTTTATACTTTGACACTTTTAAATACATGACAAAAGTTCACCAGAAAGATCTAAATTACTAATATAAAATCCTTAAACTTTCTATTTTTTTACAAGTGAGCAAATTCATTGTAGCAACGACATTCTTTTCTCCTTTATTTTTCCCCTTTCTCTGTTCATACATCTCTATGGCAACGCATATAATATTATATCCATCATCATTAAATTTTGTATAATGATCTAAAATGTTAAGTTTGTGAAAGATGGATACATAAGAATACTTTCCATAAGGATTTTAGATTGACTCTGTGGTTTTTAATTCTCCTCCCCTTCATTCCTTATGTCTTTCTTGATACTAAATTAAATTTCTATTCTCTTCATAATTGTTTTTCACTGTATCCTTCTAAAATTTTGCAATTGTCAAATGTACTGATCAATAGCTTGTCACTTTTCACCACTATATAAAACAATTCAAATTTTACAGAATTTATTCATTTTTCCAGTTTAATTAGATCATATTTTATAACAAACCATTCCAAATTTATTTTATAATAATTGTTGTTTTTTTCAAGCACCTTAAATAGTTCCATCTTGCTTATTCTATGAACAGTATACTTCAAAACTGTCTCTATGGTTTTAAAATCCTGCATCATTCCATTTTCTTATTGCCTCTTTTTTCCTATATCACAGGACCCATAGTCATCCTAAAATAGCTCATCAACTATATGGGTGTAATGCAGATTTCATTGAAATATTTTTAATCTTGTTTCTATTCCTTATGTACAAATAAAGTAGTATTTCACATTTCTTTCTCCAAAATGACAAAGTGCTGACAAGCACATGTAAGTTATATAGATACCATCATTAAAATAACTGAGTATAATCTTCTCTATCACTCAAATAAGGCTGAAAATTTTGTTTTTCTTAATATTAAATTTTTTTTTTTTTTTTTTTTTTTTTTTTTTTTTTGCTTTTTGGAGACAGGGTCTCGCTTTGTAGTTCAGGCTGGCCCTGAGCTCACTATGGTGCCCAGGCAAGCCACCGCGAACTCAGCAATCCTCCTGTCTCTGCCTCCTGAGTGCTGGGATGACAGGCGTGAGCCACCACGTCCGGCATTGTGGTATGTGGTGTTGATTGTTGGTGGGCGTGTCTCCACGCCCAGCATTATATGTGGTTACCGGGGATCGAACTCAGGACCTTGCACTTGCGAGGCAGGCGCTGGAACCACTGAGCTAACCCTCCGGCCCAATATTAAAATTTTTAAAACCTTATAATACAGAGATCACAAAATTATACAGAAAAGTATCATCTCCATAGTGAATAACAATTAACCTGGAGCAAATGTTCCTCTGATTTTCATAACTAAAAGAAAGCCCCCCAAAAGATAAAAATCTTGTCAAGTAACATAACTGATCAAAAAATGAATTCCAAGAATATTTAGCATAGTACAATAATAACAACATCAGATAAAGTGGTAGGTAAAATAAAATATCAGGACCAAAAGCAAGTTTGGAATTCTCTTTAAGAAACAGATACTGGGGCCGGAGGGTTAGCTCAGTGGTTCCGGCGCCTGCCTCGCAAGCGCAAGGACCTGAGTTCGATCCCCGGTTACCACATATAATACCGGACGTGGTGGCTCACGCCTGTAATCCCAGCACTCGGGAGGCAGAGACAAGAGGATTGCTGAGTTCGCAGTGGCTTGCCTGGGCACCACAGTGAGCTCAGGGCCAGCCTGAACTAAAAAGAGAGACCCTGTCTCAAAAAGCAAAAAAAAAAAAAAAAAAAAAACACAGATACTGCAGTTTAAAAAGGACAAATAAATCCATCTTCATCAAGGTGTATGATTTTCTTGATGATTGTATTCTGTTTCACAGTGTCTTATTCAGGATTTTTGTATCTAGGTTCATTAAGAAGACAGGCTTGAGTTTTCTTTTTTGGTTAGGTTTTTCTCTGCTATTGTAATCAAGATAATAGTGGCTTCCAGGAATGAATTTGGGTGTATTGCTTCCCCTTCAGTTTCATTAAAGTTTGAGAAGTAGTGACATTGACTTTTCCATAAATTTCCCTCATTTCTTTCCCTAAATTTTTTTGTAGAATTCAGCAGTGAAGAATTCAGGACCAGGACTTTTCTTTCCGGGTAAATTTCTAATGATGTTTTCAATTTCACTTATTGATATTGGAGTGCTATCTTCTTCACTCAATTTTAGTGGTTCACATGTTTATAGGAATCCACCTATTTCTTCTCTATTTTCCATCTTATTGGAGTATAAATTCTCAAAGGAGGTATTCATTATGCTCTGAATTGCTGCGGGTCTGTTGTGATTTCAAACATTTTATTCCTAATTGCATTGATTTGAAGCTTTTCCTTTTTCTTTCTTTCTTTCTCTTTTTGATAAGGTTTGTTAAGTTTGCCAATTTGGTTTATTCTTTCAAAGAACCAAGTCTTTGATTTGTTGATATTTTGGGGGTCATTTTCTTAGTTTCCATTTTTTGAACCAAAAAAAATAATCCAAAAATTCATGTGGAACCAGAAAAGACCCAGAATAACAAAAGCAATTATTGGGAACAAAGACAAGGCAGGAGATATCATCATCTTCATGTTAAACTATACTACAAATACATGTGATAAAAACAATATGGTAACAGCAAAGATACAGACCATAGGATCAATGAAAGATACAGAAACAACTCCAGATATATTAAGTTACCTCATCTTTGACAAAACACCCAAAAAACCATCAAAGGAAGAAAGAGAGCCTCTTTAATAAATGCTACTGGAAAAAATGGGTTTCAACCTGCTGAGTATTGAAACTAGTTTTCATCTTTCTAAACAAATCAAAGTTGCTAAAACAATTAAAACATGGAAAGTAAATATTAATAGACATTTCTCACTAGAAGAAATGAACATATAACAGGTATATGAAAAATTCTCAATATCACATCATTAGAAAATTGCAAATAAAACTACACTTAATATCATTTTATTCCAACATGGCTACTATCAAAAACACTAGTGAGAACAATGGCTGGTAAAAATGTGCAAAGAAATAAGATATATCCATATTTCCACATGAAAAATAAGAAAGAAATTTTTCATTTATGTCAGTACTGTTTAAAATGCCTGGGCTAAAACAAAAGCAAGTTTTCTTCTATTTTTTAAACATGTGTTACAAAATTCCATGCTTAAATTAATAACATTTAGAGCAATAATTTCCTAGACTCTTAATGGTGCAGACACAAAGAAAATGAATTAACAGCTATGAAGTTCTGTCGTTTGATAGCAGCCCCCTTGGAAGGTCCTGAGCAGTCTGAAGACAGTATTTCTGAGGGTCCAAAAGAGAGAAATGTGGGCCAGAAGCTCTGCAGTGGGCACATATATGTGCTGGGACATTTTGCTTTTCCATAGATGAATTCTAAGGTTGTTCAAGAAGCTAATAGTTTTTCTTTTTTAAAAATTATTGGTGCATTTTATTGTCACATTATATATACACATCACAATTACACTCCACATTGAGAACTTGTACCAGTATATGACACAACTTAATTCTCATTTTCCCTCCCCTCCCCACCCTACCTCCCCCCGCCCCTACATACACAAGCATTGTTTCCTCTTTTCTTACCCTCAATTTTTTTTCTTTATTATTTACCCCTAAACCCCACTACCCTTTGAATATTTACTATTTCACAAAATCAATCATGCATTCTAGAACACATTTAAAACTTCAGTTTCTCATACCAGAGAAAAGATACAATATTTGTATATCTGTGACCTACTTATTTCACTTAGGAGTATGTCCTGAAGGTACGTCCATTTGAGTAGAAATGATTCAATCTCATCATTCTTTATGGCAGAGTAATACTCCATTTTATATTAAAAAAACCCCACATCTTTATCCAGTCTAAAGTTGTTGGGCATTTGGGTTGTTTCCAAGATTGAGGTATCACAAACTGAGCTCCTATGAATATGGGTGCACATATGTCGCTGTGATAGGAATCTTGTAATTTTTTGCATATATATTCCCAGTAGGGGAATAGCAGGGTAAAATGGAACCTCTAACCCTAGTTTTCTGAGGAATCTCCACACTGATCTCCATAATGGTTGTACCGGCCTACATCCCATCAGACAGAGGTGGGAAAGACCTCAGTGGTGAGACTGATAGAGAAGAGACTCATAATTGCTATCTTTTTGTCTTGTACACAACAGATAAACTCAGAAAAGGACTTAAGTGTCTTGAATGCTTAAAAGATACTGAAATTTTAGAGTTAGAAGCAGTACAAAAGAACTGAAATAGATACTCCAAAATTAGTCAAGGTTACCTAAAGCTCTTACAAAGCACAACACACTTTTGACATTCAATATTACTCTCAAAATTGTGAATTTATCATGAATCCTCCCTGCCCACATCATACATAATAGAATAACTCAGTTTACAAAGTCTTTTTTCCCAAACAGTTCCTTCTGCTTCCATTTGTGAACCCTGTGTCTGGTGATGAACGTAACCATGGCCATATGCCCACAGGAGCACAAAAGCAGCCATCTTCTGCACACTGACATGTGGTTGTTGCTCCTTCTGGTCAAGGTCCTTCTGGTCAGTAGTAGACTTGTGCCTCCTCGTGAAGCTCTTTAATGTATTTTTTAGTCCCTGCAGCACTTTACTGTAATATTGTATAATCTAGCATGGCACTGAAGCATAGAGCAAGCAAGGTGATGAAGTAATGAAGGTGATAAGAATGTGCAGAGCAATAATGAAGGTGATGAATAGGAATGATAAAGTTTTGAAGAAAATAATCACTGTATTGAAAAAAGAAATTGTAGGAAAGCATCGATGGGGTATTCGTGTGACAGATCTGGCCTTGGACTACAAGATGGTAAAGTTGACGATCTTGACTATTTTGAAGAATGAAGATACCATAAAGGAATATGATGTGGCAATCGGTGTAATGATGGTAAACATGTGGAGGACACCAGTCCTGGAAGACATGGAAAAACTTTTGTGACAGTGGTTAAGCGAGAAACAGTTCACAGGTTATAGTGTTAGTGAAGCTATTGTATGTGAAAAAGCCAGAAAATTGCACAGTAATTTATTCCAAGGAAACCTCTCTATCAGTGCAACAAAGGAAAACTCTAAAGTTTAGTTTGATAAATTTCATAAAATAAGTGGCAATGAAGATATGATAAAGCTTACAGTTCTGAAGAACCCATTGCAGAATGTTACTAAAAGGAATTCACAGAATTCATAAAGGCAGAAAGAAATCACTGAACAAAGCACTCAGTTGCAATGAAATGGGGCTCTTCTTGATAAAGATGCTGAACAGAACCTACATCACACAGGAGAAGAAAGCACTTCCAGGGCAAAAACCATGAAGGAAAGTCTGACACTTTTGTTGTGTGCAAACACATGTGCCGATCTGAAGATTGAGCTACTCCTGGTGGACCATTTGTAGACCGTTCATGCGCTCAAATAATATAACATCAGCACCTCCAGATTGTTTCCAGTGGAGGCCAGTGTGAAAGCTTGGGACATAAAGAAATTATTCATGAAATAACTACATGAAATGTTTACATCCACAATTAGGAAATATTGTTCTGACAACCAACTGCATGAAAAGTGTTTTCTTCCATTGGACGTGCCAAAGCCACCTCTATCCTTGGGGGTTGACTTGATGGGCGCTATGTATGTCATAACAAAACTCAAGTTCCTCCTGTCCAGTGGAGGCAGGAGTGTGGGTCTGGATGGTGATGGTGCAGACACAGAGGAGCTCATGGCTCATGGATGGTTAGGAAGAGCTGACAGAAGCTTCCTGAACCTCAGAGTGAGCAACAGAAGAGGCTTGTTGACGAGCAACCCACTGAACAAGAGGAAAGCAGGGAGGAGGTTAGCAATGATGTGATACAATCCATTATGCAATTAGTGTCATACATAAGATGATCATCTATTTCTTTTTTTTTTTTAATTTTTTTTTTTTTTTTTTTTTGCTTTTTGGAGACAGGGTCTCGCTTTGTAGTTCAGGCTGGCCCTGAGCTCACTATGGAGCCGAGGCAAGCCGCCGCGAACTCAGCAATACCTCCTGTCTCTGCCTCCCGAGTGCTGGGATTACAGGCGTGAGCCACCACGCCCAGCATTATATGTGGTTACCGGGGATCGAACTCAGGACCTTGCACTTGCGAGGCAGGCGCCGGAACCACTGAGCTAACCCTCCGGCCCGATCATCTATTTCTTTAAGAAACACCACCCCAACATAACTGTAAAACCAGAGTGCTGAATCTGGTGAACAATAACATTTCCAGAAAGTACAGGAAATAACAAGTGATGTTAGACTGATTTTTTCATCAAAATTGACCATGCAACTAAGAGTCCAGGAAAAGAGAAAATTCCTGAAGGTGATCTCTTTGATGTCCCTTCCCCTCTCCACTTGCCTTCCTTTCCTGTACATCAGAAGGCTTCTCAAGCAGATTAATATTCTCTCTCCTCATACCGTCCTGTACTTTGTTCATATTTTATGATTTAAAAATATATATGACCCAGAGAACACTGACCTTACTTTCTTTAAACCTGATGGAAAAATCTGATTCTATTCATGAGCAATTTGGTTCATGACCAGAATTAGGAAACAAATTAAGTTCATGAACCAAAGTACTACTGTATCCAGGGGCAAAAGGTCAGATATTTGTTATTAAATCTTTATTGTTATTAAATCTTATTGTTATTAAATATATATATAATTATCAGCTTCTGTTGCAATACAAATAATCATATGCTATCACATGCTCAAGTAGTTGACTGCCATATGCACAAGTAGTCAAAAGGTGGTGTGTGCACTGTTGCACATGTGCACTGGTAAACAGGAATAAAAACTTTGGTGTTCAACTCATCAAATTGCCCCAGGAATATCTTTCTGTAGTCATAAGGATATATAATTATTTCAGAAAGATTAAATATGACATCATGTATTATTCTAAGTACTTTGCAAATATTAGGTCATGAAATGATTAAATATGCAATAAAAGTATAAAATATCCGTAATTATTGCTAGATTTACTTACAGAACTTTTAAAATACTTTTGCAGAGAAATGCTATAAAGATATACCATTACTTTTGTTTTTTCTTTCTCATGTAAACCTTGAAAACATCAGAATGAGATGTCTATGATGAAAGCTGAATTTTCTGGCCCTAGAGAGGATCAGGCTTGCTTGCTATGGCATTTCACCATCATACAAAATTGCTGCTGTTATTTACAATTTTCTGTTTTTTCCACTGGTAAGATATTGATTTAGTTGACAGAATTTCTTTCCTCTCTTAATCAGAAGGAACAAAATCCTATGTGCACTATATGGTTTATATAGTGAGAGATGACATGAAAGGATGAAAAACTGTCTTAGATTTGAGAGGAAAGGTGTTTGCTCTGTAGATTAACCTGGTTACTGCTCAAAATTCAGTGTCCCTGCTGAGTTTCACATGTGAATATCAGTATGAGATAGTCGTGGAAGCTGACTTTTATATTGTGGTCTTAGCTGTGACCCCAAAGAGAAAGGATTTACAGTTGTTTTAGATATATTTTCATTCATCTATATAAGAGTATTTTTTCTTTTCACACGTTTATGATTTTGTCTTACCTATTTTATTGTGTTCTAGGAAATGTTCTTATATAGTGAATACAGCTTCCTGGCTTCAGAGCCAATTTCGAATTTAGAGTAGTATAGATTATAGGAACAGTGAAGGACTGAAAAAATAATAGGAATCCAATTAATAAGTAATGTGGGTATACAGAGTGGAATCCAACCACTGAGCTACAAGTTGGAAATTAGCATCTACTAGGCCCTCCTCAAAAAGGGCATTACATACCAACGATGGATATGGCTTTGATGTATTGTAAATCTTGGCATGTGTCTTACATTAAATTCAATGTTTCTACAACTTACATCCCCTGCTAATACATATGCTAATATAGCTGGTATAGTATGATCAACCAGGCAGTATTTTCTGGAAAAGTGCAAAAGGGGTCATAATCTCTAGCAAGGGCTTTTGTCTTTTAGTGAAAAGGAATTATACCTAGACCCCTAGAGAACAAAATGATTTTCAAGTCTAGACTTAACTGTAATTCCTTTCATTCTTACAAAAGCTACCCCTTCTTCAATCTTTCAATTCATCCAGACACTTGGGTTTCTGGGAATGTCTCTCTTGCTGGTAAAATTCCAGCCACAAAAATCTGTTAACTCTGACTTGAAAGTGAATCATGAATTCAGTTCTGAGTCAGCAGTGGTGGATCTGATACTATAATGTGATGGTTCATTGCTGGGTCATGGGAAGAGACACTGGTGGGTGTTTTGTTTAACCTTGAATCTTACAGTCCACAATTAACTTTCCTTGTGACTTCCAGACTAATTTAAAAACCATATCTTTAAATTATGTAAATAGAACCTAATAATTTTATCAAGTGTACTAAGACCTTAGTCCTCCTTTTAATATTTAATCATAAACATGCCTCATAGTTTGTAAGTTCTAAATTTAAGACCTTTTGGTTTGCAAGGCCTGCCAAGTTTGTTCTTCTGTGAAGGTTCCCATTACTGGTCCCTTTAGCCAAAATATTCTAGTCTCACATTTTATCACCGAAGGTTTTCATCATCTAAATTTCTATTCTACTGTGGCCTCCTCCAGAAGTCCTTCCTCACCATTCAATCCCTATTATTATTCCAATTTCATTTTCTTCACATATTTATTTCTGTCTGAAGTTATAGTTTCTTTTTTTTCTTTTAAAATTATCAAATATGTCAGTTTAGAGCTGTTACTCTTTTAATCATATTTGCATCAGTACCACAAGAACCTAAAAATGTGCCTGGCACATGACATGATTTATAAGATAATGAAGTGTCTAAAATCCAAATAAATGTTTAAAAAACTAAGGAAAGAAACTCCCAACTAAACTAGAAGATTGGGATATAGGAAATGAAGAGAATTGTATTTGAACCCCAAGGTATGCAATTCAATATACTGACTGCATCTATTTCTAGATCTTTAGATATTTTCTCTTGAATTTCAAATGTAAAAAGCAAATATTGCATTTAAGGTTAATTTTTGACATTATTCTTTATTAGTAACTTTAATGTGACTAATCATTATTTAAGAAGAAAATGTTTCCTAATTTACTTGATTTAAGAAATAAAATTTGAATTCAAATTTAACAGATCTTTTTTAGTATTTTCAAGTTTATGAAACTGTCAAAATCATTCAATGTGGACAAAGTCGTTCAGGGAGTATGTGTATCAAAGTTGCCCCTCCCCCAGGGAACAAAGTTACTTTCAGCCCTAATTTTCACAGTCGGTCTTCATCCCTAGTCGTCGGAAAACGCCAACATTTGAGACTGACTGAGGCGCTCTCCTATGCCCGCAAGTCGCCATCGTCCCGAGCCTAGGGTTTTCTTTGAGTTCAGCACAGCCTCACACAACTGAGACTGGTCTGAGCAGGAGAAGCCCTGTTAAAACTGAACTGTCAGGTAAATTATGACTCTTCCTCCAGGGCTATAAAACCAACCCTGAGACAAGGATCGCCCAACCCTTAACCTGCCACAGCACCCCACACAACTGGCCTCTGCTGCTTTGTGAATAGCCTGATGGATCTCTGCAGAATTCTACCCTCTTCAGTTTCTTATGTTTCTTACTTTCCCGTTAGGGTTTGATCTTCATCAGAACTCTACTCTCCTTATTTTCTCTTACTTTTGAGCCAAGCTTTTTTATGTAAATTTATGTTGAAGTTTTCTGTTTTAATTTTTGTGTTCATTGATGCTAGTGCCTGAGCTAGCTCGTAATACCAGTTTTAATTCCTTGAGTGAATTCTAATCATTGATCCCCAGAAATTAATCAATGTTTAAAAGATGATCATGAAAAGTAAAACTTGTTGGACTTACATCATAAACAAACACACCAGTTATGTAATGATACCTTGAAATTGTTTTGTTTGGTCATTATGTTTTTAAAAATTTCTTACAAATATTAAAATTAGTTGACTTGTTATTTTCAAAAAGCTTACTGAGATTTTTGTTTGGAATCATGTTGAATATAAGATTTATTTGAGAAAAAAGTTCATCTCACCTCTTACAATCTGTGGCTCAATCTGCAAATAAATAACTATAAGACAAATGAACGAGAGAAAAAAAAACCCAAATTCTGTTTGATGTTAAAAGTTTTACATTGCCTGAGTGCTGAGTAAAACCTCTAAGAACCATCCGGGTTTAGAGGCTCTTATACTTTTAGAGAAGAAAGATGACGTCATAAACACAAGAAAACAAAGGAAAAGGGTTTCTAGAATTTAGCAGGGGCAATAAATTGTGGGATAAATATTTTGGGACAATAAAAACACAGAACCATTTAGTATGGTTTTTGTACACTTCTCTAAGCCACCATTTTCTTGTCTGGTAGTAAGATCATCCTGCTATACCCAGCACAAGACAATAGAAACGTGCTTTTCTTGTGCATTGATGCCCTATATTTCTGGCACATAGGTGAGAGCAGAGAGCTTATCCTTTGTCTGCTTTTGCACAGTTGCTTTTTCCTCAAAATTATATTTAAACCAGAGTGATAGGTTTCAGGATGGCAGACTCTGATCCTGAAATCATCCTTCTTTCTGCAAAATGTGTACTTGAGAGTGAACAGATCTTCCATAGATTTTGTTAAATTAATAACTATATATTTGTGTTTTAGAGTGGCAATGTTAATAGAATTATCATTTTAGTTGTTAATTGCTACTTTTACAGACAGATCTTTTCCTGAACTTTATTCTGCTTTGTTAGTCTTTTACCCACACTTTTAGATTCTATAGATTCCTATGTAAATTATTTCTCTGTAAATAAAAATAGCTTTATTTGATTTTCTTTATAATCAAATGCCTTTAATTTTCTTCTTCTGCTACTGAACCAGCAAAATCTCTAGAATATAAAAATTATGGAAAGAACTTTGCTAACTGCTCCTGCTAATAAGGAAAAGAATTAAGACTTTCACCATTTAGAATAGTTGTAGTTATGTATTTTTCATAAAGTATCTTCACAATATGAATTTTTCTTTTTAGTTTCTTCTCAATTCTTATAAGGATTTGCTGTTGAATTTTGTCAGAGATATATCATCTATTCATATTTTCCTTTTTTAGTTTTTGATGTCCACTTTTTGTTGTCCATTTGGTAAAACTGTATCTGGTTAAGGACCTTCTTCTATGTTCATGATGCTTATTGTTTGTAATATTTATTGTATTTTATTAAACTAACATTTTTGAAAATGTGGATTTAATCTTAACTGAAAATCCTGAAATATAGTATTGTCTTTTTCTATGTGTTTATTTATTTTTTAATTTTTGGTATCATTCTCTGAAAAAATTCTACTTACTATAGATGTCTTTGTTTGTTTGTTTGATTTTAGTTTTTTAAGACAAGTTCTTGCTTTGTAATTCATGCTGGCCTTGAACTTACTATGTAGACCAGGCTGGCCTTGAACTCAGGGCAATCCTCCTGCCTCTGCCTACCAAATGCTGCAATTATGGCCATGAGCCACCACACTGGCCTACTATAGGTGTTTTTTTCTAGAATCAATCATTAAATATGTGGTTTTATTCTTTTCTGTAAGATTGTTAATGAAGAAAGACAAGGTCTTCCAGGCCAAAAGAAATGCTATTGATTTGAACTATCACAGCTTTCAAGCTTCTTCTTAATTATTTGATTCCCCATTTTAAACCAAAGTAAATGTCATGATGATTTGGCTAAAACAATAGAATCAACTGTGACAAAAGAAATTAATGTTCTGGAAGTTTCTAGATGTTAAGTAAGAAGGGGAAAAAAGGATGACATTTTTTAAATTTAAAAAACCTTGCCTTTTGCCTTAAATGTTTTATCATCTGAATTATATAAATATGCAATAAGTTCAATAAATTGAATTTGCCTCATTAACAAAGTTGTAGTAAAGTGTATTAATTTTTTCATATTTCAAGCCTAATTTATAAAGTCTTAAGATCAGGTAATTATTATAAAGTGTAATTTTCTCCAAGCCATAATTTACTTATTTTTCCTCAGGTACCCTTACTAAAGACATGTAAACACCCAATGCACTCTAATGTAGTACAAGAGAATTTACTGTTTGCATTTTCACGGGCTGTTTTACACTCTGGGCGAGAATATTCATGTCATGTGATAGAAGTGTCCAAGAGGGAGTTATGAAATCTTAATTGTTCTGAACTACTCATTATTCATTTCATCACCTTACATATATTGCTAGAATTCACACACTGACAAGGTGTGTAATTTCTGTGCTTAATCTTTCTAGAACAAATTAACGTGAATGTAAACCTAGCATTCCAGTAAGAACTAGCATGTTGCAAGATTTCTGAGACCTCTAAATAAAAACAGCAAACCATACATCTGAGCTCAAATTGAAATTATAAAGATAGCTTTACAAAACCTAAGGATAATTTTAAATAGTGTTAATACAGATGTAAAATATACAAATATTCCTGATTTAACTCTAATGATCTCTGAGCCTATGGTTTCTCCAATAGAATCTGTTTGGGGGCATCCTTTTTGACAGAGGAATTACCTGTAAGATGTTAGGTAGTTCACACACTCTTAAAAGGGCATATTTACATCTTCTTCCCACCCTGTCCCCAACCTTTTTAAAATTCAATTCTATTCCCTGGATGGGCCATCAAAGCAAAAAGTTGGCAGTTCAATGTTATTCTGTCTTCATTTTTGTATGCCCTGTTTAAAACAAATGTCCTTAATTGACTTGTGATAGTGGCAAATCGGTGGTAGAACGTCGGGAATGTCTGAGAACAGATGGCTGTGAGGACTCCTTTCCCCCAGGACTCAGGGGAGTTACAGCTGGGCGGTGTTACACAGAGCATTTGCGGCACTCCGTTCTGCTGCCTGCTATTGCGGTGACGAATACGTGTGCAGATAAGCTCCTTCCTTTGAGAGTTCTGTCCCTTTTGCATGTCTCCTGTACTGAATGCACAGCACTTGTAGGCTCATGGAATACCAATAGCTTTTATTTAAAAGGTGACCTTAGGAAAAGATCCAGAATGTCTCAGTTGTTGGCGGTTCTCATTTTGTTCATCTGGCTTGATTCTGATATTCACATTTGGAAGCAGTGAAATTGAATATAGTCAGTTTAAAAATGTGTACTTCAAGTTTATTTTACTATATTAATTTTTAAAACGTGTGAAAATTCCAGTGGTGCTTGTTTGAAGGATAAGAATACTTTTTTTCACACAGATAAAAGAACATTTAATATATTCTTGAACAGTTCTTGATCATTTTTGAGAAAATATTTGTGGTTTTGCTAATAATAGAGACATAAAATTATTGAGATATTTTTGATTTTCTAAATATAGGTCTATGAAGCAAAATTCAAAAAAATTAAATATGTCCTTTACTAACAAAATATTAACAACAAAATTGAATGTATTACATGCAGTTATAAAAAACTGAATATTGCCTGTCTATGACATCCTTTGTTTCATTGTATTAAAACAAATATTTGTAGACAGAACTTATGTATAGAACAAATTTATATAAAGTGCCATAATATTTTAAGTGGAAAAGATGCCTAAAATGTTTCTACTAGCTTTGGATTAATTCACTAGAAGTTTATATTTAGGTTCTCTGATTATCTTTTATTTTCTGACCTACACTTACTTAAATGCTTGCTCAATTCTCTTATCCTACTGAAACTTCATGAAACCACTCTTCCTTTTCCATAACTTTGTTTCTTCTCATTGGCAAATTAGGGAACAAGTTTCAGCTCGGTTCTGACTGAACAGGTTGCTCTGATTGCTGCATAAATTAGTCATCACACTGGACAGGAGATACACTCACCATCACATAAAAGACTCTCTGAACATGAGCATGCACTCCCACAAACACATGTGCGAGCATGCGCGCACACACACACACACACACACACAGGTATTCACAATCCCCAGTGTAAAGGCTGAGTTGCAGACAACATTGTGATTTCTGCTAAAAGTTCAAAGAACATAAAACGTGGCTCTGCCTCTTTCTGGAAAATTGCATTGCATTTGGCTATCGATAAACACTGATACTATTTGTGAGTTTTTCAATATTATTTTTTCTTGTTACTAATCAGTTAATTAGAACCGTACTGACAGGGATATTGGAATGAATGTTTCTTTATTTCTCCGTTCTAACTAATTGAAATTTGTCGATCTTCTCAGGCAAAAGCCACTCCAAGAGCTATTAGTCTCACGCCATTTCCATACTGATCCCAGGTCTATATGTTCCCAAAAGACAGTTTGATCACTAACTGTAACTCTTCCCAAAAAATGAACACTTTCCCCCTGACTGTTATTGATATGCTGACATGGACAAAGAGGAGAGACTCTTACTTTAAAAACTGAAGATTGTACTCTGAAAATCTCTGGACCACTAAGTTTTCCTTTCCTCTAGTAACAGTACCAGGGAGATTAGCTCTTGGACTATGGTGGTGGCAGCCAGGATAGAGTTTAGGGGAACTAGACTTAACTTTGATCCAGCCCTTAGATTCCTGTTGGACTGATGATGTTTTATATAATACAGAGTGTCACTAATGAGTTGAATACGTTGCCCTCTGAGTGGCTCACCCAGAGAGGACAAGAGCACTAGCAAATAATCAACAGGAATAATAACAAGTAAACCACACATAAATCACTGTGATAGTTTCCCTTTTCTTGAACCATAGTGTTGCTAGACATTAGACTTAAATAAAATCTGAAGTCAATCAAGGGCTTATTTTTCTCTATTTATAGAAATTAATTTTGACCAATTTTAATAAAGATGCCTAGTGATAGATACTGTTCTTGTTCTATTTCCATACTTCTATCTAAGCTATTAATGGACAAATATTGATGCATATATTTGAAGTAATTTAAATGATTAACCTATCCTGCTTAGGGTTTTAG
Organism: Thryonomys swinderianus; assembly: GCA_004025085.1. Taxonomy (NCBI): domain Eukaryota; kingdom Metazoa; phylum Chordata; class Mammalia; order Rodentia; family Thryonomyidae; genus Thryonomys; species Thryonomys swinderianus. Next base: position 22,214 of record PVIC010027655.1, read on the forward strand.
CAGTATGAAGTCTTAAAATGATATCACCAATTCACAAGAATAAGGAAAACTTGAACAGTAGCTTATTACATCCTTCCCAAATTCTTATTTTCTTTCTTCGGGAGTATTTGAAGAATCCTTATTTTGACTTTTCAAATATATTCTCACCAAATTTCCAATAATGAGAATACTGAGTCTGGCCCAATTTTCTACCTAAATTAGAGACTAGAAGGGAGCATTTCTCAGTGACAGAGAAAACCTTTATAAAATGATGGAGAAAGGAGGAAAAAACATTTGGAAAAGGCACATGAATAGAATTAGAGTGGCAAGAAGGAAGGAGTCAAAGTACAGCTGTATAGGAAGGAGGGTAGTTTGTATTCAGATAGGAAGAGGGAATATACTCCATGTTTTTACATCTCCTAAGGAATTGCTAGTAGATGTAATCCTAGAGTTTGTATGTATGTTCCAAGCCTTCCATGTCCATCTTAACATGCTGACCATTGAATTTTTTTTTTTTTTGAGACAGGGTCTTGCTTTGTAGTTCAGGCTGGCCCTGAGTTCACTATGTAGCTCATGCAAGCCTTGAACTGAGCAATCCTCCTGCCTCTGCCTCCTGAGTGCTGGGATTACAAGCTTGAGACACCAAGCCCAGCATTTGTGGTATGAGGTACTGATTGCCAGTGGGCATGGACACCACTCCCAGGATTGTTGTATGTGGCTACCGGAGACTGAACCAGGGACCTTGTGCTTGCGAGGCAGGTGCTGGAACCACTGAGCCAAATCTCCGGCCCCTGACCATTGAATTTTGATGATTTTTGTCTTCATTCATGCTAAGGCTTACATATATGGGAGTGGAAAGGCTGAAGGGAAGGAAGGGGAATGGAAAAAAAAAGAATCAAGATATATCTTGTATAGTACAGACTCTTAATGATGAATGTTATCATTATGAATAGCTCAAATATACCAATAAACTCGAGTAGATATGAAAGAATACTATTTGTAATAAGTGAAATAAATAGGTCACAGATATGTAAATACCATACCAGAGAAAATATATGGTATTTACATATCTGTGACCTATTTATGAGAACCTATGATGTAAATGAGTTCTAGAATGTATGAGAGATTTTTTGAAATAGGAAATATTCAAAGGGAAAGTGGTAGCAGAAAGTAATAAGGGGAAAAAATAAATATTATTTTAAAAGAAAGCACGTGTATATAGGGGGTGGGGTTTGTGCGTGGGTAGGGATATGGATAGCAATGAGAATAAACTCATGTCACATACTGGTACAAATTCCCCAATGTTGAGTGTGATTGTGAGCTGTATATAAAATGTACTAATAAAGAATTCAATTTAAGGGCCGGAGGGTTAGCTTAGTGGTTCCGGTGCCTGCCTCGCAAGAGCAAGGACCTGAGTTCGATCCCCGGTAACCACATATAATGCTGGGCGTGGAGACTCACGCCCACCAACAATCAACACCGCATACCACAATGCCGGACGTGGTGGCTCACGCCTGTCATCCCAGCACTCGGGAGGCAGAGACAGGAGGATTGCTGAGTTCGCGGCAGCTTGCCTGGGCACCATAGTGAGCTCAGGGCCAGCCTGAACTACAAAGCGAGACCCTGTCTC
>PVIC010027656.1:5908-23664 GCA_004025085.1 Thryonomys swinderianus
AAAAAAAAAAAAAAAAAAAAAACAGTCAACATCATGCTACATGGACAAAAATTGAAAGGTTTCACTATAAAATCAAGAACAAGGCAAGGATGTCCACTGACACCACTCTTGTCCAGTATAGTTCTGGAGACACTAGTAAGAGCAATTAGATAAGAGAAAGAAATAAAAGAAATAAGGACAAGAAAGGAAGAAGTTAAATTATCATTATTTACAGAAGACGATATTCTACATAGAAGACCCCAAAGAGTTCATCAAAAGACTTCTAGACTTAACTACAAAGCGAGACCCTGTCTCAAAAAAAAAGACTTCTAGACTTGATAACCAAAGTCAGTGGCATTGCTGGATACAAACTCAACACTCAAAAATAGCTTTCTTGTATATTAATAATAAACTCACTGAGAGAAATTAGAGAAACAATCCCTTTCATAATAGCATCCAAAAAAATTAAATATTTCCTACCTAATGTAGAAAGTAAAAAACCTCTACACTGAAAATCACAGTACTCTGAAAAAGGAAATCGAAGAAGATATCAGAAAATGGGAAGATATTCCTTGTTCTTGGAGAAGAACCAATATAGTGAAAATGGCCATACTTCCATAATTGTTACTCAGATTTAATGCAGTCCTGATCAAAATTCTAGGGACTGAAGATGTAGCTCAGTGACACCATGACTGCCTGGCAAGTACAAGATCCTGAATTCAATCCTTGATACTGGAAAAAAAATTCCAACAGCATATCTCACAAAATTGTAAAAAACAATCCTGAAATTCACTTGGAACCAGAAGAGATCTTGAATAGCAAAGGGAATTCTGGGGCACAAAGGCAAGATAAAGGGGATCACACTCCCTGACTTTAAATCATACTGCAAAGCTACTGTGGTAAAAACTGCATGGTACTGACAAAAGAGCAGACCCGAGGATCAATGGAATAGACTAGAGAATGCAGAAACAAGTCCAGCCATCTAATCTTTAACAAAGGAGTCAAACACCTTCACTGGGAGAAATAGCCTCTTTAATACACTAGCAAAACTGGCTTTCCACAAGCCAAACATTGAATCTGGACCCGTATCTTTCACCACACACTAATCTAAAATTGAAATAGATTGAAGATCTAAATATTAACTTACTTTAATGGAAAAAAAGATCTAAATATTAAAACAGAAACACTAAGTCTGCTGGAAGAGACAATAGGTAGAACGCTGGAGGACAATGAATTAGGGCAAATCAACAAAACCCAGACAGCACAAGAAGTAACTACAAATAATCAACAACTGGGACCTCATCTTATTAAAAAGCTTTTGTAGAGCAAAAGAAACCACCAGCAGAGTAAAGAGAACCCACAGCATGGGAAAATTTTTTTTTTACCAGCTATTTATCAGATAAAGGACTACTATCTAGAATATATGAAGAACTAAAAAAACTCAGGCCCCGGGCTGGAGGGTTAGCTCAGTGGTTCCAGCGCCTGCCTCGCAAACGCAAGGACCTGGGTTCGATCCCCGGTGACCACATATAATGCTGGGCATGGAGACTCACGCCCACCAACAATCAACACCGCATACCACAATGCAGGACGTGGTGGCTCACGCCTGTCATCCCAGCACTCGGGAGGCAGAGACAGGAGGATTGCTGAGTTCGCAGCAGCTTGCCTGGGCACCATAGTGAGCTCAGGGCCAGCCTGAACTACAAAGCGAGACCCTGTCTCAAAAAAAAAAAAAAGAAAAAATCAGGCCCCACAAATTTAAAGACTCAACCCAAAACCGGGCAACTGAAATGAAAGGCCTTTTCAGGTGAAGAATTAGAAACAGCAAAAAATATATGAAGAAAATGTTCAACAACACTGGTCATTCATGAAATGCAAATTAAAATAATGCTGAGATTCCATCTCACTCCAGAAAGCATGGCTGTTATCAAGAAAACAAGCAATAAAAAGTGCTGGCAGGAGGGCCGGAGATTTAGCTCAGTGGTTCCAGTGCCTGCCTTGCAAGCTCAAGGTCCTGAGTTCAAACCGCGGTAACCATATACAATGCTGGGCATGGTGACTCACGCCCACCAGCAATCAATACCACATACCACAGTGCCACATGTGGTGGCTCACGCCTGTAATCCCAGCACTTGGGAGGCAAAGGCAGGAGGATTGCTGAGTTTGAGGCTTGCCTGGGCTACATAGTGAGCTCAAGGCCAGCCTGAACTACAAAGTGAGACTCTGTCTCAAAAAAAAAAGTGCTGGTAGAGCAGTGGGGAAAAAGAACCCTTCTCCACTGTTTGTGGGAGTAAAGGCTGGTGCAACCACTGTGGAAATTCCTCAAAAAACTAAAACCAGGGGCTGGGAACATAGATCAGTAGCACCATGCCTGTCTTGCAAGTGCAATCCATTTGACCTTCTCTTCCTCAAAGAATTAAAAGCATCATATCACATATATAAACTCAACACTCAAAAATAGCTTTCCTGTATATGAATAATAAACTCACTGAGAGAAAGCACAGCCATGCTTATAGCAGCACAATTTGTAATAACTAAATCTTGAAAACAGCCCAAATGTCCAAAACTGACAAATGGTTAAGGAAGATGTGGGTCTTTTTTTAAATAGTGGAGTACTACTCTGCCATAAAGAAGAATGGGCTTCAGATATTTATAGCTAAATGGACAGACCTTGAGACCACACTCTTCAGTTTAAATACTGCATTGTTTCTCTAGTGTGAGAATCTAAAAGTGGAAATACGAACTAAAGTGTATAATGGATGTTGGGAAATGGGAACAAAGTGTTCGAAGGGGAAGAGGAAAAAGAGAGGAAGGACAGAGAAAGGGACAAGAAAAAAGGTGAAAGTAGAAGGAAAATAGTACAAAAGGAGGGAAGGGGGCACAGGATAAAATAAAACAAAATTTAAATTTTAAAAATTAAAAGCTTAAAAATTGCTTACAAAAGATAGCATTTTCCCTCCACTTAAAATAATTGAAATCGCCTTTCTAAAATAAAGATTATTTTTCTCTGAATAACACTAATTTTTAATCAAGTGCAGGATTTCTGATTTTTTTTTTCTTCTTTGGCTTTTTTGGGGCGGTACTCGGGATCAACTTCAGGCCCTTGTGTGTCTAAGGTTGGTGCAATACCACTTGAGCTAAATCCCCAGCCCCTTTCTTTGGCTCTTTGAAAGAGGGTTTCATTTTTGTTTGTTTGTTTGTTTGTTGTGTTTTTTTTTTTTTTTTTTGAGACAGGGTCTCACTTTGTAGTCCAGGCTGGCCCTGAGCTCACTATGTAGCCCAGGCAAGCGTGGAACTCAGCAATCCTCCTGTCTCTGCCTCCTGAGTGCTGGGATGACAGGCGTGAGCCACCACACCCGGCACTGTGCTATGTGGTACTGATTGCTGGTGCTCATGAGTCACCATGCTTAGCATTGTATGTGGTTACCAGGATCGAACTCAGGGCCTTGCGCTTGCGAGGCAGGCGCCGGAACCACTGAGCTAAATCTCCGGCCCCAAGGGTTTCGTTTTGTAGTCCAGGCTAGATTTAAACTCACAGTGACTTTTCCACCTCAGCCTCCAGAGCGCTGGGATTACAGGTATGTAGCACCACACCCAGCTCCCCTGATAATTTTTACTTTAGGGACTTGTTTGTTGTCTATGTTAAAAAAAAAAAAATGCCAGGCACGTGGCACCTGCCTGTGACCCCACCTACTTGCAAACTGAAGCAAGAGGATCCCAAGCTGAAAGGCAGCCGGGAAACTCAGTGAGACCCTGCTCAAAATTAAAAATTCAAAAGGCCTAGGGATGTTACTTGGTTATAAAGCACTTGCCTAGCATGTAAGAAGCTCTGAGTTTGATTTCTAGTACAGGGGGGAAAATTATTACCACGTTTAACTAGAGGTCTGTTAACAGCAGTGCGGGTGTCATGCTTGGGGTCCGGTACATGTTTCACCCCAGTCACAGGGAAACGGACCTTCACACACGAAGTCCATACACAGAGATGTCAGCGGGCAGCAGCAGACCCACCTCTGCGCCACCAGTGGGAAAGGCTTACACTTAGCCATTCAACCACCTCCTTCCCCCCAAACCCCACCTCAGCAAGATAGCTGAGCACACGAGGAACCCCAGCCTCTGGCTGTTAAACAGACCCAGAAAGCTATTTACATCATTCAGAAATCAAACTCATGACCCTGGCGCAGTCCCCCTTAAATCAGCTAACAATCGGAAATTTTGGTTTTTTGGGTGTACCAGGTTTGAACTCGGGACCTTGCACTTGGGAGGCACACACCAGAGCCACTGAGCTAAATCCCTGACCCATTAACCAGAAATTGTAGAGGACAAAAACATACACAGAGTCAAAATAATAATCTTTCTTTCAAAAGTATTATGCTTTATATACAAAGGTATCACACTGAACCCGAAGCCACACTGACACCAACCTCAAATTCAAAATCTCTGTCCTGTCAGGTTGGCATTTTGATCCCCGCTACAAAAAATTTAAAAAAAAAAAATCTTGTCCTTCAGGAACTTCAGCCCTGGATATTGTTTGCAGATGTGTTGCATAATAAATCGTTTAAACCCAGAACAAGGAGCACTGCTGAACATTTTGGCATCTCCATTCATGTCACTGAAGAGGTGTCACCACCCCGACCCCAAATCTGTTCTCAGAAATGCATGTAGAAAGCTCTCCGGGGATCTAGAGGAGCTGGACAAAGTGCCCTGGCTCCCCGCCAGGGCAAAGAACAACGTAATACTCTGTGTGCAAAGTTGTTTTCCTTTTCTTTCCCTCCTCTTTTCCTCAAGGGGAGGAGACTATTTCTATTTTCTTTTATTGTACACCGAATCCCTACAGGCCACATATAAAGCCCTAAAAGTACACAAATTAATGTTAATACAGTCAGCTGGGAACTGTTAAACAGGAAAAAAGAAACAAAGAAAGAAAAGAACCCAGGAATGGTGGTACACACCTGTAATTCCAGTTACTTAGGCTGGGCTCAAAAATTTGAAGCTAGTCTGGGCAATTTACTTTTTTTTTTTTTTTAACAGACTCTCACTATATGGCTCAGGCTGGTCCTGAACTCACTAGGTAGCTCAGGCTGGCCTCAAACTTGCAGTGATCCTCCTGCCTCCGCCTACGGGTGTGTATCACCACGCTCGACTCAGTCTGGGTAATTTAGCAAGATGATGCCCAGAAACATACATATATACATAAGTACATACATACATATGTACCAAGGCCTGGAATGCAGCTCAGTGGTAGTGTGCCCCTGGATTCAGTCTCCAGTACTTAGAAATAGAAAACAACAAAAAAAGAAACATACAGGATTCCTGCCTTAGACAACATTAAGATGGGCACTCTGCTGGGCATGGTGGCTCGCGCCTGTCATCCCAGCACTCGGGAGGCAGAGACAGGAGGATTGCTAAATTCGAGGCTTGCCTGGGCTACATAGTGAGCTTAGGGCCAGCTGAACTACAAAGTGAGACCCTGTCTCAAAAAAAAAGATGGGCACTCTGTCAGGGAGGGGAGATCAGACAGGGATCCAAGGAATTGCTGAGGATGGTGAGTAAGATTTCGGGGCAAGGAGAAGCCCCGAGGAACAGCTGGGAGTGGGAGGTCTTGAATTCTACCACCCATCCAAAATCCACCCCCAAAACGTACCATCTGAGGACAACCAGTGAGCCTCTCATATAAAAGCACCTTCAAAGATAGAGTCCCATGGCCACCCTTCCAATACCCAGGTACCCCCCAGCTAAACACGCTCAGGGTCTCCAAGTCACCTGCTGAACACAGATGCCTTAGAGATATTTTCCTCCAGCCAATAATCCGAAAGGCAGGAGAAATTGTAGACTCCTGGTTTACAGTCACACGGCTTCACGTCAGAGTGCTTGGATAACAGCCAGGACTCTGCCCTTGGCCATGAGAGGACTAGCTGAGCCTTGGACAGCCTGCAGTGCTCTGTGAAATGACATGGCTCGTCTACAAACTATCTCCACACCACAGCTCTTCTGAGTCCAAAATGCTAAAATCTATGTCACCAAATGTTTCGAAAGAAGACAATGACGACTTTCTCTTTATAGCAACTAACACCCCCCAGGGACCTTCTTTGTCCATAACTTTCCAGCAGGCTTATATTTAGTTCACAGAAGTCCACATTTAACACAAACGAGGAGACAACGTCCAGTGAAGTTTTTAAACTAAAATTATTCCATGCAACGGGACTTCTCATACTTCTTTATTCTGAAATTTCTTTTTCCAGCACTGGGCATGGAACCCAGAGCTTTGAACAGTCTAGACAAGGACTCCACCACTGAGCTGCACCCCAGCCCTGAAATCAGTGCTCAAATACAAATACACACACACACACAAGCACACTATCTACCAATACTCTGATCTAGACCATAGCTCAGTTCTATCTTCTTTCTCTCTTGAGCTGTTCTTTTTCTCTGGATCTTGGGAACATTTCAAGTGTAGGATTAAGGCTAGAGAAATCGCAGAGGCCAGTACTTTCTAGAACAATTTTAAGGCTTTTTGTTGTTGTTAGTTGATGGTGCCTACTTTATCTGTTTTCAAGAAATGACTCTCACTAGTGATGGGCAAAGAGCAGAATAAGGAAAAGCAAATAATGGGCATAATCAGGGCACTCCTTTCAGCTTGGCAATTAACTAGTTGTGTGGCTGGGAGCTCTTTAACTCCCTGAGCCTCAGTACACACATATGCTAAATGTGAATAATAACACACCAGCTCGCTAAATACCCACCAGCAGCAGGGAGTGAAATGGGAAAATGGTTTCAGGCCAGGGACAAAAAACAGGCACTGACAAAGACATTTGCTTCATTTGCAAAAACTCAGACAGGGCTACTAATTAACTGGGAAGGTTACACAGGAACAAGTTCCAGAAGTCCCACACAGGTTCGATCAGGTCCCACGTGAATCAAGGGGTGAAGCGAAATGGAAGCACCCAAAAGTCTAAGTGTAAGGAAGACACTGAAGTTGCTCCCCAGTTTTCAGTGTTAAGACCAGCAGGACACAGGGCAAAAAGGGGAGGTGGAGATTATGGGGGCCCTACTAATCTAAATTCTGGGGGCTTAACCTCTGGCAAACTGGACCAGCTTTCTTGGATTCGGCTCATCTAAATTCTTTCGCGTTGAAACCTCCTGTTCTCAGTTGCCCCCTTTGCTTCTCTGACAAAGTAGACTTCAGAAAATGACCTCACTCAAATTGAAGCATGCTGATTTTAACCCAAAGGAATTGTACATTTAATAATTTATAATTACACATTATCCTACAGGTGGAGTCTGACTTTGTTGGCCAATTAAGAAATGGCCTCCAACTATACCACTCAAATGGGATTACCTCACCAGGTACTTGTGCGTATTGAAAAAGAAAAAGGTAGGGAAGTGCTCTGCCTGTGCGTCTGAGAAAGTCCGGGAAGAGAACACAGAGAAGATTCTAGAACTGGCTCTTTACTTGACTACATCTTGCATTTCGTGTGTATTGCTTGCAGTCCCAATGTTACCCAACTTCTACCCACAGTGCGGGCGGGGGGGGGGGGGCAGAAGAGTTTACTCAGCCTCATCTGAACCCACTGGGTGGGGAGCTGCAAACTCTCCAGTTCCCCAGTTCCGCTCCTTTGCCTTCCTCTTTCTCCACAAAGCTGTGCGCTGCTTCTCCATTTAGGAGGCCGGATGCACCCCTGACTCTGCTCCCCATATGGCTTCATCCTTCCAGACCCAACTCGGATGCCGGCCACCTACCAAACCCATTGGCCCTGCCCAGCCAGGGTCCTCGTGAAACGCTTTGTAAACTACTTTGATCTCGTCTTGCATTGTCCCGGGGTCTTTGCCAGATGACGACGACAAGCCCTTCGTGAGCCCAGCCTCGGCCCAAACCAAACAAAACCATCCAGCCCTTTCCACTGAGTAGTGGCTCCCTAACACTATCTGACAGGCGTAACGTACTGTGCTGAATTACAAATACAGTCTGGGTCGCTGATCGGATTTGCTGCCCCACCAAACCCCACTGCCGAGTTGCAAACTGCCTCGGCTGGCTTCGTGCTCCCTCGCGGTCCCTGGACAGACGCAAAGAGGCTGGGAAATCACCGAAAAGGAGAGAAAGGAGGGAGCGAAAGGGAAACCTGAGCCAGAGGAGCCCTCCCTGAGTCACCATTTCCCGGACGCGGGGCTCGCGCCTCCTGAGGAAACCTGGAGAAGCGCGCAGGCCGAGCGTCGCCCGAACCCAGCCCGCCGCGGCGGCGCCGGAGCGGGGGCGCCCTCCTGTGGCCGCCCCGCAGCCCCCGCCGCTCTCCCGCTCGCTCGCTCGCTCGGGGCTCGCCCGCGAACCGCGCTCCCCCGGCGGAAGAACTCGAGACAAAGTTTCCGAGCCCGGCGCTCGGCGAGAGGACGAGCCCGGGCCCGGGCCCCCGATAGGCGGGCGTGGCGGTAGTGGCGCACGGGCCAGCGGCGACAAGGAGCAGTCGGGGTGTGCATGGACACTGAGGGCTCCGGGGGCCCCACTGCGGGCTCAGGCCTCTCCCCGCGCCGCCTTTTCGCGGAGGGCGGGCCGGGAGGCTGGGCCCGCGACCCGGCCAGAGCTCCAGGCTCCCCACCGCTCCTCCGATCCGGTTGGGAACTGGAGGGAGGGGCGCGGCGGCTCCCCCCGGCGCAACGATTCCTCGGCGGTCGGGTTGTGGGCGCCTCCAAGAGCCGGTGTGGAGCCCCTGCCCCACCCAGCGCCCCCTCCCGCAGCCCGTAGGGTGACAAGTGGGGCCTCTCCTGCTCCCGCATCCCCGGGGCGCGGGCTCCACCCGGGCTTCCCGCCGCCCGCAGTCGGCCGGTCGCAGGGAGGCGGCGGCGGGCGCAGTGGGCGAGGCCGGGCGCGGCGCCTACCTCGTCCACGGTGAGCGGCATGCAGATCCGGTACTCCTTCAGCAGCATGGTCCGGGCGGCGGCGGGGAGCGGCGCCCGGTGGACGCGGCTGCCGCGGGCGCGGGCAGGGCTCTGAGCTCAGCTCCGGGCTCCCTCCGGGCCTCCCGGGAGCATGTCAGGGCTGGGGTGCCGGTGTGCGGGGCTCCCGCCTCCTTCCTGGCAGAGGCCGGTGCTCCAGGAACGCGGTGCTGCAAAGTCAGGACGCGCGGAAGGGAGACCCGCGGAGACGGCGCGGTGCGGCCGCCGCTCAGGACATGCCAGCCCGCGGGCGAGGGGCGGGGGCCGCGGAGACCGCGAACCACGGTCACCTGCTCGACGCGCCTCAGAGCGGGCTGCGCCCGGCGACCCCTTCCTCGGGCCGTGCGTCCGACCAGTGTCACCAGGGGCGCATCGCAGCGCGACCGGGGAGGCCGGCTTTGCAGACAAAGGCTCGCTCGGCTCCTCTCTCCGCGCGGTAAACAGATTTCCTGCCCTTCTCAGGGCCGGTCCCGGAGCGCTCCGAGGCTCGGCTGGGCGAGAAGAGGGACGAGCAGGCGCCTAGGCGCTGCCCGGTCGGGGCCGCTCTGCCTCCGAGCTCGGCAGGCGGCTGGGAGCGGCGAGAGGAAGCTGGCGCCTTCCGCGTCCCTGCGCGAGTGCTCGGCTCCGCTGGCGCCGCGCGCCCCGAGTTCGCAGCCCCCGCGCCGGGCCCGGAGTCGCGCCGAGCAGCGGTGAGCCTGGGCCGGCGAGGTGGGTGCGGGCGGGGCGAGCGCGACGAGGCTGACATCAGCGGCGGCCGGCGGGGAGGGTAGCTCCATCCGGCCAATGGGGAGATGGCAAAGAATGTGGAGGATTTAAACAAAACAGCATGTCTTTCACGGCCGCTGCCAGACGCAGGGCTGGCCCCCAGGAGAGCAGAGAGGAGGGGTTGCTCTCGACCCCTTGTCCTCGCGCCTGTTTACAGATGTGCCCCGGGTGTGGGCAAGGGGCCCCCTGCCCAGCCTCTGGCGCGGGGGGGGGGGGGGGCGCCGGGTGGGACCTGCTGATTCCAAGGTACATAAGTGACCCTTGACCTTTGGAAAGTCTTTAAAAATGCCTAAAACGAAGCTCTTTCTCGTGGAGAAGATTTTTCTCGTGGATCGGTAAGCAAGGCTAGTGCTGGGGAGGAATAAGATTTGCGAGCTCTAAAGTAACAGTAACAATAATAAACCACTTACTGATTTCAGAGACAGAATCCCGGAAAACAGGGCATGTAAGTAGTGTGAGTGAAATGAACTACTAACACAAGAATATGTAACAAGAGAAAGGGTGAACCCGGATGTTGCCTGTTACCTCTCCTGTCTGGCTCTGCAATCCGGCTGCAGGCTCCGCAGAGCAGAAAGAATAGGGTTTCGTGTCAGCACTCCTAAGTTCAAAAAGTCACAGTGAAATGTCAATGAAAATGCCTGGAGTGTTGGTATTTCATCCATATTAAACAGATCCCTCATTTTAACCACAAGAAGCACATTCTTCAGTTACTCAGGAAGCAGCATATAACTGCTGAAGTCTGTTTTTCATTTGTCTGGTATTTTTTTGAGGTTGTTTCTCTAAAAAATTGCTGCATTTAAGAATCACATCAGTTGCCTGCATGAGAATAACCCATAAGCATCATCTTTTCTCAAAAAAATATTCATGCTCTAAAGTCGCGCAGCTAATCATAGAGCTTGAATGGGGATACAGATGGCATCAATATTATAATAGTGTCAAGCAAGGTGGCCCATGCCTGCTGTTCCCTCATTCAGGAGGCTGAGGCAGGAGGATCGCTGTGAGTTTGAGACCAACACGGGCTACATAGTGAGTTCAGGGCCAGCCTGAATTATAAAGTGATTCAAAAATCCTATGATGAGCTTGTGGCTGAAGTCATCCAGATGGCTGGAGCAAATGTCTAACCCCGTGAGCAAAACCCGCTAGGAAAATGACATCCTGTATCTAGCTTACATTTTAGTGAAAACTGTTTTCTAGATAAATACTTCCCGGAGCTGGCTCAGAAATATTCACAGTGACTAATTAAGGCGAAACCAAATTCCTCGAGGTGGAAAAAATCTAAATCTGAGACTGCAGTGTTGAATAATAACACATTGAAAGTCTGTGGTACCAAAAGAAGCGCAAGCTGTTTTGTGTGTGTGTGCATGTGTGTGTGTGTGCGCGCGCACGTGCGTGCATGCACGCTTCTTACTTACAAGTGTAGTGGCTTTGCCCAGGGCACGTGGTCAACTTCACAGGTGCACCTAGGCTGTGTGCTGTCAGTACTCTCATATGCCTGCAGACGGGACATCCAGACAAGTGGGCTTTGTTTCCGGCCTGGAGGTTTCCTGACATGGATTCTGTCTTTAAAACTTTCCCTGAAGATTTCTTGGTGAGGCATTATTTCTCTGGCCTTTCCAAACTGTAAATTGCTACTTACAACATCCTCTGTGTCCACAGGGGACCCATGCCAGGACCCCCTGTGGGTCCCAAGCCCCCTCCACAGAGTGGCATCAGATCTACATGCAGCTTACACTCACCTTCCCATCTCTATGGTCTCTGGGCCACATAGGACACAGAACACAATGTAAATGCCATGTAGATGGTATACTGCATGGTTTAGGGACAGATGACAACAGTCCCTAATATCTGCACACATTAAGTAAAGACACAATATTTTTGCTGAGTGGTTTCAGTCTGCAGTCGGTTTATCTAGTGGCTGGGGAAGGTCTCCACTTTTCCATCTGACCCCTCTGTTTATCCTTTGGCCCAGAAATAATCCCTCTGTCCTCAGCCCATCCCTGACACCATATTGAAGCCGGGGATTGACGCTGTGTTTTTGGAAAATTGCTATGATGGAAATGTGCCGGATGGGTTAGGACTGGATATCAGAGGCAGAGGTCATTATATTATTCTACCAGCCCAGGAGACAAATGGGGAGGCACTGAATGAGACAGGGAGCAGAGAGAGAATGAATTCAAGGGCCCTGGAAAGGAATTGGGAACGGATTAGTGTGCTCTACAATCAGGGTTGGATTAGTATTTCCTACAATCAGGTGGGTGGGGGGAGGTGTCGGAAAAGTGTCTTCATTCATAACTGGTTCACATTGAGGGAGGAGCCCGCCATCTACTGGACATAGTTTAAGAATATTTCAAACCGGTTGTCCTCAGCCAGTGAAAGGGAAAGAAACATACGTTTCATTCAACAATGTAGTCACCTCATTTACTTAGAAAGAACCTTGACGATGGGTCCTAGGGATGTCCCTTTAGCAACGTACAGCCTGCAGTTATGATCACCACGCATGAAAAAGATGGGGTACAAAGGGTAGTAAAGTGGAACAAAGAGAAAAGTTCCAGAAACGGTGATCAAGACCAGAAGAATAGCAGGCTGCCAAATAATTTGGCTGGTGGAAAAATAGTCTGTTTAACAAATGGTGCTGGGAAGCTTCCTTTCCACGTAGTGAGGATTGAACCCAGACCCGTATCTCTTACCATATGCTAAACTAAAATTAATATGGGTTGATGACCTAAAAATTAAAACAATCTCCTGGAAGATGAAATAAGTAAAACTCTTGAAGACACAGGCAAAGACTTTCTGAACAGAAGCCCGGTTGCACAAGAAATAACACCAGGAATCAACAAATGCGACCACAAGTTAAAAATCATCTGCACAAAATATGATACAGAAAGAAAATAAAAGAGCATGTATAAAGGGGGGAGGAGGGGGGAGTGGGTAGGGATATGGGTAAAAATGAGAATTAACTTGTGGCATATACTGGTACAAATTTCCCAATGTTATATGTGATTTTGAGTTGTACATAAATTGTACCAATAAAGAATTCAATTAAAAAAATCATCTGCACAAATGCCAAGTCTGGGGGCTCAAGCCTGTAATCCCAGCATTCAGGAGGCAGGGGCAGGAGGATTGCTGAGTTAAAGGCTTGCCTGAGCTACATAGTGAGCTGAGGGCCAGCCTGAACTACAAAGTGAGACCCTATCTCAAAAAAAAAGGAAAGAAAAGAAAAAGAAAAAAAAATTCATCTGCACAGCAAAGGAAACCACCAACAGAGTGAAGAACCACTTACAGAATGGGAAAAAAGTTTTGCCAGCTACTCCTCAGACAGAACTAATATCTAGGATATATGAAGAGCTCAAAAAAATCACCCACACACGCACACACCCCAGATTTAAAGGCCCAACCAAAAAATGGGTGTCTGAAATGAGTAGATGCTTCTCAGATAAAAAGAAAGGCAAATGGGACCAGGGATGGAGCTCAGTGTTGCCGCCACACCTGCCTGACAAGCATAAGGTACTGAGTTCAATCCCCAGTACCAATAAAAAAAAGCAAGAAATACAAATGGCCAATAAATACATGAAAAGAAATGTTCAACATCACTACCCATGGAGAAATGCAAATTAAAACAACACTGAAGGCCAGGACTTTAGCTCAGTGGTACCACACCTATTTTGCAAGCACAAGGAACAAGGTTGATCCCTGGTACCACAAAGATAGGTAGATAGATAGATAGATAGATAGATAGATAGATAGATAGATAGATAGATAGATGGATGATAGAAAGGAAGAAAGAAAGAAAGAAAGAAAGAAAGAAAGAAAGAAAGAAAGAAAGAAAGAAAGAAAGAAAGAGAAAGAAAACAACCTGAGGTTCCATTTCACTCCAGAAAGCAAACAATAGCAAATGCTGGGGGGAAACGGAACTTTTCTTGATTGCTGGTGGGCCTGTAAACTGGTACAATCACTATGGAAATCAGAATGGAGATTCCTCAAAAATAAAGAGAGAAATTTCATTTGCCCCAGCTACTCCCCTTCTAAGTATCTTCCCAAGAATGAACAATATCACATTACAGTGATACATTCATATCCATGTTCACAGCAGCATAATTCATAATAGCTAAGTCTTGGAAGCAGAGCATGGACCTGTCAATAGATGAAAGGATGAAAATGTGATGTTTGTACACAGTGGAGTATTACTGAACTTGAGTCATTTGTAGAACAGATGTACCTTGAGCCCATAATGTTAAATTAAGTAAATCAGGGGCTAGGGGTTTAGCTCAAGTGGTACCACACCTACTTTCAAAGCACAAGGGTTTAAGTTCCAGCCCCAGTACTGAAAAAAAAAAAAAGGAAATCAGACAAATAAGAAATATCACATGGTTTCCCTTGTATAAATAAAGTGAAAAATAAAAGATATTAGTTAACAGAGAGAGAGAATTCTTTATAGCCCAGCATGGCCAATATGTCTAGAAGTGTACTTTGATTTAGGATAACTGTTTTACGTGATTTTGGCCACTTAATCTGGCTGTTAATCTGTTTATGATAATTAACTTGATACAGACATAAAATAAATAAATCTGATACTAGGACAAATAAAGAAAAAAAAATTTTTTTTTTTTTGAGACAGGGTCTCGCGTTGTAGTTCAGGCTGGCCCTGAGCTCACTATGGTGCCCAGGCAAGCTGCCACGAACTCAGCAATCCTCCTGTCTCTGCCTCCCGAGTGCTGGGATTACAGGCATGAGCCACCACGTCCTGCATTGTGGTATGCGGTGTTGATTGTTGGTGGGCGTGTCTCCACGCCCAGCATTATATGTGGTTACCGGGGATCGAACTCAGGTCCTTGCACTTGCGAGGCAGGCGCCGGAACCACTGAGCTAACCCTCCGGCCCAGAAAGAAATTTTTTTGAGACAGGGTCTTGCTTTGTAGTTCCAGCTGGCCCCGAACTCACTATGTAGCCCAGGCTAGCCTGGAACTTGCAAAAGTCCCCAGCCTTGAAAGTAAAAATTTTTTAAATAGGGGTGGAGGGGAGGTGGACAAAAGGAATTGAGATTTCTTACATATTGTACCCATTTCTTACAATAAATGTAATTGTTATGCACTATAAACGTTCTAATTATTTTATTTTATTTTATTTATTTAATTTTTTTTGGAGACAGGGTCTTGCTTTGTAGTTCAGGCTGCCTCTGAGCTCACTGTGTAGCCCAGGCAAGCCTGGAACTCAGCAATCCTCCTGTCTCTGCCTCCCGAGTGCTGGGATGACAGGCGTGAGCCACCACGCCCAGCACTGTAGTATGTGGTATTGATTGCTGGTAGGCGTGAGTCTCCATGCCCAGCATTGTATGTGGTTACTGGGGTTCAAACTCAGGACCTTGCGCTTGCGAGGCAGGTGTCGGAACCACTGAGCTAACCCTCCAGCCCTAATAATTTTATTTTTTTGAGACAGGGTCTTGCTTTGTAGTTCAAGCTGGCCTTGAGCTCACTCCAATTCAGGCAAGCCTTGAACTCAGCAATCCTCCTGCCTCTGCCTCCCAAGTGCTGGGATTACAAGTGTGAGCCACCATGCCCAGTGTACTAATAAAAATGTTAAAAATAAAAAAATAAAGGCCCAAAATAATGGTGGGCTGCACAGGTCTGTGACAGTATACATGCTCAGAAGAGTAGCAACCTACAAAGTAGGCACTTGTGGGTTGTGGAATGAGGATGGTCACATCAAAATCAAAATCATGGGGCCAAGGATTTAGCTTAGTAGTTTCGGTGTATGTCTGGCAAGAGCAAGGTACTGAGTTCGATCCCCCATACCACATACTACCGTGCTGGGCGTGGTAATCCACGCCTCTAATCCCAGCACTGAGGAGGCAGAAGCATCAGGATTGCTATGAGTTTAAGGCTTGCCTGGCTTACATAGTGAGTTCAGAGCCAGCGTGAACTACAAAGTGAGACACTGTCTCTAAAAAACTTAAAAATTAAAAATTAAAATCATAGCCAGGCACAGTAGCACACACCTTACATTCCAGCACTGGGGAGCCTGACCTGGGCAACTTGGTCACTTATCAAAACCATGCCTAAAAATGAAACAAAACAACAGCAACAAATATGAGGCTGAGGCAGGAGGATTGCCTCGAGGCCCGCCTACACCATATAGTGAATTCAAAGCCACCCAGAACTACACAGTGAAACTCTGTCTCGAAAAAAAACAATCAAAATCATAAGAAGTTTTTCAACCCATTGTCTTCAGGTACATTCCAGTGAGACCCTTTCCATTGAAAACTCTTAAAAGTTTGTGTGTAACAGACCCTCAGAAAGGTTCAACTCACCTTCATAAATGGCTCGTGAAACAAGAGCATAGCACAGTCTGTGATTCTATTCAAATCTAGCTATATTCCTGGAATATTCCTAACACTTCTAAAGCAAAACATTACGGTTCTTCTGGTCTTCTTACTTCCCATAAGGCATAGTATATGCCTTTTGAAAAGACTCTCTGCAATTCCTATTGTTACCAGATAGGGCCCGCCCCCCAACACACGTAGTGTGGGTTCCTCAATCTTGTCCCAGAAAAGCATTTCAGGACCAGTCAGCAGGAGGCACAGGCCAATCAAGGCACTCAAGGGAGGTGCACCGTGGATGGAGGTTGGGGTATGGATGTGGTCTTGGATGTGTCCTCGAGATAGGTGGGTATTCCTAGGTCTGTCAGGTTACCTGTTGGGGGCTAGGTTAAAAACTATTTCTTGGGCCGGAGGGTTAGCTCAGTGGTTCCGGCGCCTGCCTTGCAAGTGCAAGGACCTGAGTTCGATCCCCGGTTACCACATATAATGCTGGGAGTGGTGGCTCACGCCTGTAATCCCAGCACTTGGGAGGCAGAGACAGGAGGATTGCTGAGTTCGCGGCGGCTTGCCTGGGCACCATAGTGAGCTCAGGGCCATCCTGAACTACAAAGTGAGACCCTGTCTCCAAAAAGCAAAAAAAACAAAAACAAAAAAAGAACTATTTGCTTGACTTTTGCAGCACGCGGACTCATTGGCACAGGGAAGTCCATATCGGGGGGGGTCACTGGCAGATGTGGCAGCAGCATCCCTGGTTTATCCATTAAAAATGCAGCACCTGGGCTGGAGGGTTAGCTCAGTGGTTCCGGTGCCTGTCTCGCATGCGCAAGGTCCTGAGTTCGATCCCCGGTAACCACATACAATGCTGGGCGTGGAGACTCACGCCCACCAGCAATCAATACCACATACCACAGTGCCGGGCGTGGTGGCTCATGTCTGTAATCCCAGCACTCGGGAGGCGGAGGCAGGAGGATTGCTGAGTTCGAGGCTTGCCTGGACTACATGATGAGCTCAGAGCCAGCCAGAACTACAAAGCGAGACCCTGTCTCAAAAAAGAAAAAAAAAATGCAGCACCCCTCACCCACCATTTGATATTGCTGGGATCAAGGCAATGTGGGGTTCATGCAGGATTCATAGCCCAGTGTGTAGAGACTCCAAGGAGAAACTTGTTGACTGACTTTCAGCTTGTCAAAATAAAGGTTGAGGAAAAAAGAAATAAAAATGGTTACATCCTGATGATATGAAGATACTCCCCCTTCTCAGCTGCCCACAGTGGTACAGATCTGTAATTCTAGCACTGTGGGAGGCTGAGGCAGTAAATAACAAGTTTGAGCCCAGCCTGGGGAATTTTTTTTTTTTTTTTGCTTTTTGAGACAGGGTCTCGCTTTGTAGTTCAGGCTGGCCCTGAGCTCACTATGGTGCCCAGGCAAGCCGCCTCGAACTCAGCAATCCTCCTGTCTCTGCCTCCTGAGTGCTGGGATTACAGGCGTGAGCCACCACGCCCGGCATTGTGGTATGGGGTGTTGATTGCTGGTGGGCATGAGTCTCCACGCCCAGCATTGTATGTGGTTACCGGGGATCAAACTCAGGTCCTTGCACTTGCGAGGCAGGCGCCGGAACCACTGAGCTAACGCTCCAGCCCCAGCCTGGGGAATTTAACAACTTAGTAAGTTTCCTCGAAATTAAAAAAAAGAAAAACCCACAAACAGCAGTGGACATGTAACTAACTCAGTGTAGATGCCCTGAGTTTGATCCCTGTGCAAAAAAAAAAAAAAAA
>PVIC010027657.1:0-23720 GCA_004025085.1 Thryonomys swinderianus
AGAAGGACTAAAGGGCAAAAGAATGGAGCAGAGCTAGGACCAGCATCAGGACTGTCTGTAAATATAACATGCACTGCATGAGGTACACAAAGACCTCATACTTAAATTCACCACACAATGTTCATAAAACAGAATTCAGAAAGGCAGTGTCTCAATCTTTAGGAAATAATGAATCTTATGCTATACTAGATCCTTAAAGCAAGATCATATTTATACTAATAAATAGGAAATATGTAATTTTGGAGTTAAATATTCAACTGTCATTTAGTTTGTGAGGAAAGTTTTTTATAAAAGGGCAATATGTCAAAATCTGCACTGGTGTTTTCATTCTTTTCTTTGTCTCCCCCCCTTTCAGTATTACAGTTTGCAAATGAAGATATTTTCAAATAATGAGGATTTTAAAATACAAAGGCTCAACCGTACTATTTAATGAAAAATCCTGTGCAAGAATTCTATTTTTAGAAAAAAGACCAGCAGGAAAGAGCAAGGCCATCTGTGAGTACAATTGCTTTGCATTGCTTAAGGGGGCGTAAATGATTAGAATATCTGCTTGAAGAAAAGAAAATGCCACTATGTCTGTCTAAACAAAGAAAAAGTGACAAATAATGATTTGTTACTTCCTGAGAGTACAAATCCCTCCAGCTGAAATTCCATAGCTAATGCTTTCTTTGTAGGAGTTTATATTCGAGAGGAAACAGTCACCATGGAGGGAAGGTGCTTGAGAGGGGAAGGAGGAGTGAATGGGCCAAGGCCTCAAAATGCTGTCCCTGTTATTAGACAGGTCAGGACCCAGGTGTGCAAACTTTCCTGAATACTGGTTTCTCTGTTTGTAAAATAACCGTAATATTGTAACATTTTTCTCATTTGGAAGGTTTGTTATGAATGACAAATTAAATAATGGACATAAAATGCTTTATAGTTTCCAAAGGCCACAGTGACAAAATACAACACCTTCATTCACTAACTGAAGGCCAAATTAAAAAAAAAGACTGTGACTGCTGGGCGTGGTGGCTCACACCTGTCATCCCAGTACTTGGGAAGCAGAGGCAGGAGGATTGCTGAGTTCGAGGCTTGCCTGGGCTACAGAGTGAGCTCAGGACCAGCCTAAACTACAAAGCAAGACCCTGTCTCAAAAAACAACAACAACAACAACAACAACAACAACAAAACCACTGTGACTATAATAACAATTACGGAGTTATGGTTTGTTAGTTCTTTCTCTTTGCCCGACCCCAAATTCTCTAAGCAATTTCTTTCTTTAAGATATAGAGGACAATGAGTATGAGAGAGAAATGGTGAGACAGTATATAGGGTGGGAGAAGAAAGAATAAAGATCCAATTTGCAAATGACTGACCAGCCTGAGAAGCAAATCCAAATGGAGCTGAAACAATAACTAAAGGTGTAAGAGAGGAAATATTTTCGGGATTAAAAATGTGTCTGATAATTTTTTAAAAAGTAGTATTTCAGCCGGGCGTGGTGGCTCACGCCTATAATCCCAGCACTCGGGAGGCAGAGACAGGAGGATTGCTGAGTTCCAGGCTTGTCTGGGCTGCATAGTGAGCTCAGGGCCAGCTTGAACTACAAAGCGAGACCCTGTCTCAAAAAAAAAAAAAAAAAGTAGTATTTCAGTTAAAGTTAATGAAAAGGAAACAGCATGTAGACTTACCCTAGTGATATTTTTTATTTAAACAAAGAAAAAAATTCTACATTTACCACAGCAGATAAAACCAATACAACTTACAAAAGAACAAAAACCAATCTAGTATCAGACTCTCACTCTGTAATATTGAGCATTGGAAGACACTGAAGAATCTCTAAAGAGTTCTGAGGGAAAAAGGTTTTGACCTAATCTTCTTTATCAAGTCAAGACATCATTCTTGGATAAAAGTTACATTGCACCAGGAAAAAGGAGCAGCCATGAACTTCTATGCTCTGTATAACAGAACTGCCAGAAAAACCTTGAAAAATACCACATGAGCTAATAATGATCTATCTGGAATAGACACTGGAAACAAGGGCTAATGAAATTAAATCAAATAATTTTACAGTACTCTTAGTTTAAAATGCCAAGGCACAAAGCCATAATCATTTAAAAGTTAAAAATGGAGAAGGAATTAATTATATAAGAATTGCATTTAAAATAAAAACAAGAGAAAAAATATCTACAACTATCAGATAAAGGATTGATTTGGCTTTAACAAAGAGAATTAAGACAGCTATTTGAAAGAGTTCTAGAAGATATTGTAATAACTAGAGATTAATAGATATTTCAAATCGCCTCTCAGTCTTTTGGCTAAGATCAAGTGTAACAGTTATTTCAATAATCCTGGAGGTAGGAATATTAAATATTATGAAAATATCCATTTTTTCTAAAATCAATTCATGGTTTTAAGCAAATGAAAACAATATATCACAGAAAAAAATAAAAATTACATTGTAATATTCTTCTGGAAAGATAGTTTATAATTGTGAGATCTAGGAACATTTTGAGGAAGAAAAAGAATTTTGCAGAGACTTTCCCTACAAGATATTAAAATGAAATATAAATCACTAACATTAAAAGAGTTTGGTACTGATAGAAGAATCACCAGAAATAAATCAAATAGACTAGGTTTCCCTGAAACACAATGTAGTGCAAAACAAACATTAAAAATCAATTACTGAAAACCAGTGAAGAAGAAAATACTCCTTTAAACTGTGCAGAGAAGATAACCACGTGGAAACCATAAGCAAATCTTCATCTCATATCAAATACCAAGGCAAATTTCAGACGGATAAAAGGGCTAAATGTACAATGGCAGAGATGAGATCTCAGAAGAAAATGTAGGTGGATGTTAAATCTATCATCATGTTCCAGAATATGAATATATTAGGATTACAGAGGACTAATAATAACAGGAAATATAAAAGGAAGAATACTTTTACATTAGTCCTTGCTATGAACCCAGTGTTCATGCTCCCCCAAACTCTTTAATAAAACCCTACTATGTGGTGTGATGATACCAGGAGGATGAAGCCTTTGGGAGTCAGGGTAGTTATTAGTCAATAGGAAACTTGCGCTTTCTGGAAGTTGAGGGCACAGTGAGAAGTTAGGAAACCTCAGCCCAGAAATGGGTCAGTCAACCATGGTCACTCAACCATGCTGACATCTGATCTCCAACTTCCAGCAGCCAGAACTGTGAAAAATACACTCACATTGCCTCATAGGCCATTCACTTTGTGACACTTTGCTACGGCAACCCGAACTGACAAAGACAGTTGCCCTCACTGTTTCCTCAAGACAAAATAATTGACACTAGCTCCTGGTGTGCAGTGCAAATTCTGTTTTTAATTTGATTCCCAGTCAATTATGTTTCATTAATCCTGTTATTTCTTAAATATATCTGTTACATTTTATGTCCCCTGATAGATTAAAAATAGGTAACCTAATACTTTCAAGGTAGAAATGGAAATTTATTTATCATGAAACTTCAAAATCCTAAACAGAACAGAGTTGGCACAGCACTGTAGAAAGAAAAATCACTTAGTCTGTCACTTGTGCCTGTCTGATGGGCATGAAGAGCTGCTGGAAGGAAGCTGGATAAAATAGTATAGAATTGGGGTTTTAAACAAAAAACTCTAAAACCCACATATGTGTAAATGTCCACTCCTAAGTCTGACTTAGAAACAACAAAATTCTCATGGCAGAATGTGTTTCATGAGTAAACAAAATGTCTTAAAAACCGTTCAACCAAATAGTTTGGCGTTTCTTGGGTCCTAGGACTCCCGAATGGTAATTGGGCCATTCAAGGGAAGAAAACATCTCAGTATGAAAGTAACAGGAAAATTAAGCTTATATAAAGAAGACCCTTTCTTTGTCTGTTGTTTTCAGTTTAATTCTTCATTTTCTCTCTATGTTGCCCTATTGCAGTGGTTTTAGAGGGAAGTATTTTTAAACTGAACTTGTCACTATACAATTTCTGAAGTTCTCGTTTCTTGCATATTGTCAGCTCTACCTTTCAATATTTGTTTTCAACTCTCTGTTCTTTTGTTCTTAAATCTTGTGGTAGTTTCTCATTCTCTTTTCCTGTAGCAGTCTTTGGTTTCTTTTCTCATACATTTTTCAATGCATAATGAATATGTTGCTTTTTGATCAAGTGAAATTACGGTCCTATCTTTTAGTCCACTCATTATTTGTTCATTTATGGCAATTGTAATAGTCCACCTATTGGCATTAATATCCGTTATTTTTTCATTTCTAGGACTTCTGCTCAGTTGTTGCCTATAGCTATTTGTGCATGCTTCGTAGCTTACTGTTCGGGTGAACACAAAATTTATCATTTCCTTCTTTGTCTCTAAAGTTCATAAATATGTTTATTTTAAGGTTTCTTTAACTTGTTATATTAGCTATAATTGCAAGAGTTTGGTTCATCTCTAAATTGTCTCATGGAATCATATTTCTCTTTACTTGGTTGTTTAGAAATATTTACCTATCATATATAAAAGTTATCTTTCTCTTAACTTTTTCCCACAAGTGATCTGGGTTATGAAAGCATCCTTAAAAACCAGTGTTACTAACTGGTGTTAATGTTAGTTTCCCAGCTCAAGAGAATTGCACTGAGAGAAGAGTACAAATTGGAGCCCAGGCTACCACGCTGTATGGCATTTTTCACATTCTGAGTTTGCTGCAGAGAGTTCATGTCGGGTATTGAAACCCAGTCACTTATCCACCCTCATTCTTCCTTTGCTCTAAAACTACCAACTTCAGCTCAACTTCAAGTCTCAACACAGTCAAATAATTGGCACACCTACCTTTGTTATTTCTTCTTGCAGCTCTCTGATTATTAATTTTTTTCACTTAACTCTGTCTTTCAACATCATTTTTAAAATCTACTTAATTGGGACATTTTCTTTCTCATCTAGCCTGAGCAAATCTGACTAAGACCAGGGTGCATCTATTTCATCCATCACTGCATGAATCCTGACAAGCAAAGGTACTTGCATGCTTCAGTGGAAAAGGGGAAAGACTTTAAAACTCCTTGAGTAAAATGTAATGATCTTTACCTCTTGGAATCAATGTACATATATAATTTTCTTCTTTACAGGTTTTGATAGCCCAAATGGATTACGATGAACAAATAAATAGAACAGAACAATACAGAAAATATGCTAACTGGTCTATTATTTTGCAGCTAATAAAAATTATTGACTTTGGCATTATTTAGGCAAACTATGGAAACCTGTTGATCAAGATAGTTCATTAAATTTAGTCATGTTAATTTTGGCTCCTTTCTGATAGACTTGGCACCATTTTGTTCAAGTGCTTTTGAATTTCCTACAAACAGCTTTACAATACTGAACTGACTCACTCTCACCTAGAAACAAAAGAATTAGCTAGTGAAGTTTCTTGTTTTGCCTTTCAAATTGGTGAAGACACAAACTTCAAAGGTTGCCAGTAACCACACATCTTTTTATATGACGTCCCTATAGTAGGAATTCAGGTTTAGGAATGAATATTAATCATTATTTAATTTCCACAGGGCTTAATAAATTTGAGTCAGGGCCTAAGACTGCCTTCCTGACAATCTGTTAGGTGATGTAGATACTGCTGGCCTATGGTTCATGGACTATGCTCCTAGCCTCAAGGACCTAGTGCACTTCATTACTGTCAAACCATCGAAATGACTTCATATACAGACATATTTGAACTTACTATGTTATTCTAAATTATATGAGAAAACAATTCTGTTTTGTTACACTTAAGCAAAACATGAAACAGTAAATAGAAATGTATAAAAGCATACATTTATGTATTAAAATTAACTACCCAGGTATTTATGCAAAATTAGATTTCACACTATGGATTTTAAAAAGCTATATTTCTAAAAGTATATTAAAGGTCCACCTTACTATTAGTGGTAAGAAAGGTACTACATTATCATGTCAGTGTCATTCATGGATAGGAACTAAAAATTTATGTTCACTATACCCAAAAATCACAGTTTCAAAACCTGAGACTATTATTGACTTCAGTTTAGCATGATTCCTGAAGGGATATAAGGGTCCATTACTGAAAATTAATCACATTTGCAATAGATTAATAAAACTGGCTTAACTAAATCTGTAAAGAGATTTTCAAAATCAAAGCTGGTTAGAAAGCAGAGCTTTTAAAGAGAGCTATGCATGTATATTTGATGATTCTATGAGCTCTCAAAGCCATGAAATTGGCTGTTATTATTCACTGAGTCTACTTTTTGAGAGCTATGCCAAGTTTCAGTGTAATTTCCGTTGCCTTTCTGCTCAACTTACCATTTTTAGTTAGGCCAATTTTAAATTTACTATAATCAAGATTCTATTCTCTTTGCTCTTTCATGTGACCACCTTTTAAGCTTGCTTGGTTTGCCATTCTTGGCGTGACAAAGATGCAGGGCTCCAGTCTTCATTTTCAGATCTAATCCCAAATGTTCCCTTTGATTTACAAAATCATTTTGAACTTCTGTTCCACAATTAGAGAATCTTTTATTGGGTTCATTTGTCAAGTGTTCTTTTTTTATCATTTTATACTCCTCAGATATTGAAAAAAGTGATTCCCACCTCTGTTTTTAACTATTTGTTAACAGAGTTACTAGTATCAGGCCTAGGAGCTTCTGCACAGAATATAGCGTTATATTATCTGCCTTGTAGAGTATTTAAAATTTTCAGTGTTAGTCCAGTCATAAGTTCTTTACCCCTCCCTTAGTGTATGCTTGCGAAAGATAAGCAAAATCTTAACTCCACTCATTTATGGGGATTTCCTAGCACCTTTTTTAATAAGGCTGGTCCAGGAATTACACTAACAAAAAAAGGTAATGTCTTTCCTACTCTTCATATTTCTTAGTCTTCCTGTGCCCTCCATAGGTAGAGTGGACCCTCATGTAGTTTGAAAGGCACAGCACTTTTGAGAATTCATAGTGTGAGAAAAATTTTACATATCTATCACCTCATGTATTTTAAGTGTGTCTAGAAATTGTTAATATTCAGTAATGTGCCTTGATATTCTTTCAGAACTCATAATGGGCTTGTGCTAAACTGTAACCAACAGCAGGGTCAGATATCCAAACTATGGACACTGGGTCCTGCTGGAAAGTACAACAGAGCACCGTGTAGTCATGCAAACCATATTATAACAATTTTTGGAGAACAGGACAAAAAATTAGTCGTGACTTACTGCAAGGAAAAGGCAGATTAGTGAATAGTGCATGTTCCATTACTGATCCAGACATCCTTATGAATGTGCTTGAATTCCAACTTGGGTACTGTTCCTCCTATAGTAAGCATGAGGTCAAGTACAATGTGTTCAGATCTTATGAAGAATTTCAAGGAGGAAACAGCAAACAATTAAATAAAATATGAGGCTTTGTCAACGTGGAATGTAATGTAATCCTGTAGTCTGCACATTCCTGAAGCCAGCCTTATGAGTGTATTCATAGACATGTACATTACCTAGGCTATGGTAATTGCCCCTGTCAGTTTTGTGCTGCTATTAGAAAATGTCTGAAGCTGGGTAATTTATAAAGTGAAGAAGTTTGTTTGGCTCATGATTTGGGTAGCTGGAGGGTCCAAGTAGCATGTCATGGTATCCAGGTAAAGATGCACTGGATCCAAGACAACACACAACAGAAGCAGAAAGGAAAAAGTTCCACACAGAAGGGCCAACCATGCAGGGTGGTCTGCTTTCTAATGATACACTCCTATAAGATAGCATTAATCCATGTAGGAAAGCAGAGCAACTTACACTATACTTCTCCTCTTAATGATTCAGCCACATTGGGTACCAAGTTCCTAGCACATGAATCTTTGGGGGACAAAACACATCCAACTTATTGCAATGATATACATCAAAATGTTCATACATTTGTCTGAGTGGTAAAATTATGGGTAATTATAATTTTCTTCTCTGTTCTTATCTGAATCATACCTATTGAACAAAGAAAACATTATTAGAATGCTTAGGAAAACTATAAATGCATGATACATTTAAAAGATGATGCTTTTAATTAAATTCAGGGCAATAGTCTGGAAATAAAAATAATTACTGTTTTTAATCTGCCTAATATATGCTGGACAAGATGTGAGGGACTTTATGTATCATCTCCTTCTACTCCTCAGAATCCCTGTGAGATAATACTGCTTTTACTTTTTAGGGTCCAAGTATTAATGTAGCATGTTAAGTAAAAAAGGCAGGTTAAGGTTTAGCACTAGAAGTCCAAACTTCCCTAAAATAATATGAGCCAAAATTTGGAAAGGTCAGCCGGAAAAATGAGTGATATTACTGATCTTTTTATTAAGCTATAAAGCAGATAATATAAGACATTCATCATTATCATTCTTCCTTATAGCAGACAGTGTCATCATTGTAAGAGTCAAAGAAGAATAAATAAAATGTGTTTTGATAACTATAAAACTACTGGGTTTCTTGTTCAAGGGATCATTTAGGCTCATGCTTATGTCTGAGTAGCAAAAATGTAAGGCTCTTTCACAACAGTCTATGTAAGAGGTAGTCCTGTGTCCTGAAAATTACCCCCAAGGGCATATTTTTGTATCCATTATAAGTAGTGCATGCCAAAAGTTATGTTTCTCCACTTTCCACCTTCTAAAGTCACCCTCATGCAATAAATAAATGGTGAAGTGGATATTCAAAGCCAGAAAGTTGACCTCAGCTGTGATCCTTATTAAGCTTTGATTTTCAGCAACTCAAGTTCTTATAAATTTAAAGTAGTAAAAGACTAAACACAAAATCTACACAAGGTCTGATCAGCTCTATAGATTCTCTGACTGTCGGCTTTAGTTACAGCTTCTCTCCACAGGGTCTTCAGATGTCTACTTTATTTTTCTGTCTTCATTTAATTGTATAGTGATATCTTTTTGTTTTGATTTCAGAATTTCTCTACCTTCTACGAATGGCTCTCATACCTTCTTATTGTTGATAACCAACAAAACAAAATTTACTGTTACTGTAGCTTCTTAGCAACAAAGCTAGGACTAAAAAATAAACTTCTGCAATGTTTTACTTCTATAGCATTTCTCATTATAAAGGTACACTAAATTTGATAATTAAGCAAAATACAGATACAGCTATAAAACCTAATAAGCTGCCCGGATGGATATTTAACGGATGAAAGTTGAGGAGAATTTATATATGTTTACTTTCTAATAGCTTAGAAAAAATAATAAACTAGTTGGTGTTTAGCATCTTCTCTAGAGGTAAGCAAATTGCAGGTGAAAATGGAAAGAGATAAAACAGTAGTTTCTTCTGATAATAGAAAACCATAAACAGCTATTCAAGCAACAACCAAAAAATCTTAATTCAAGCATAATCTTTGAACCCTATGAATAACCAATAATAATATTAGTTTCTAGTAAACTAAACCATAAACATAGGAAATAGTTTGTTCTTTAGGTTTTGTCTAAACTAGAGTCGATTTGAACAATTTGAAGACATAAAACTGATACATCAAAACACTCTAACCTTGAACAAACACTAAGTCTAAAATTACTACAGACATAGGAATGATGATTGACAATTGTATGATCACTTACACAGTTATAGAGGACATGACATTGGGAAGGCAAGTCATGAAGGGCCAAAGAAATTAGAGCATGTGGGCCTGGGGCTCATAGATGATATCTGAAAATGGAAAAGAGGGTTTCCAATTATGATCTATTTTCATACTTTCCATATCTTTATTTTTAAATATTAACAGCAGGAGAGACAAAAGTCTAGGATTTCTCCAGTGCACACTCTTTCTTATGGATAATTTAGCAAGTAAAATATTGTGAGCCTGAAACTGTATACAACATTGGTCCATGCAGAATTCATCTGGTGTTGCAGTAAAACACCACAGGTCTCCCGCATTCTGGGAGAAATGGAGAAGCAGCTCAATGTTTTTGAGTAAACCAGTTTGCCCTGTGCCTCAGATGCCTTCATCTAATTCTTCTAGTTCATTAGTGATGCAAAGTGAGACTTTACAAAAATCATCTTGAGAAAGAAACGACTCTGCCCAGTCATGCCTGATCATGTAGTAGGGATATGTGCTAACTGTGCATCAGGCACAGACTAAAATGTCATTAGATCATCCTGTTTAAACTGAAAGGAGAGAATTGAAATAGGAGAAAGAACGCTCTAGTGTCAGGAGCAATCCTATTGGGAAGATTAATTGGACATTTGGAACTGTCGCTGGGCCAAGCTTCCTGCCTGAAGACCAGCTATAACGTATGCATACCTGAGGACTTGACTCTTTATCTTCACCTCTGGGAACAAAGACCCCAGTGGTAACACGTGCTGTGATGCTCCAGGGCAGAACTACACTGGGACCTTCACCTACATAATCCCTCATTGTTCTAGGATGTAAGGACATGCTGCCCTCTGAGTGACCTGTTACACTTATTACTCTGGAGATATCAAAAGTCCTGCCCTCTGAGTGACCTTTGTGTTGCCTTAATAAAAGGTGTGGCAAGCTTGGCT
Source organism: Thryonomys swinderianus (assembly GCA_004025085.1). Classification (NCBI taxonomy): domain Eukaryota; kingdom Metazoa; phylum Chordata; class Mammalia; order Rodentia; family Thryonomyidae; genus Thryonomys; species Thryonomys swinderianus. The sequence goes on from PVIC010027657.1 coordinate 10,485, forward strand.
CTGCTGTCTTTGCTACTCAAAGTATCATGGATCAGGAAGGACCAAGCTCAGCTTCTTCTCTAAGCTTCAATTCTGCCTAATAATTAATTATTTTGCCGCATACCATAGGACTCTCAGGAGACTAGAACTTAATGCAAAAGTTCAAGTTATTTTCCCATCCTGTTTCCCGAAATATTTCAGAAATAAGGTGAATGCAATAGTAAAAAGGAAAATGCTAATCTGTAAAATCACAAATTTGAACCTGTATTTATGCAACTTCAACAATATCCCATGTATTTGTTTCAGCATGGCCTACTAGCATGTTCCAGGTTTAGAAACTTTCATATTCGATACCTCAACAGAAAAGTTCCATCCTTTGTTTTCATACTGTCAGTTTGTTAAGTCAGCACATATGTACATCCACTTAGTTTCTCATGCTGCTAAAGGTAGATTTTACAAGATGAACACTTCTTATATTCAATAAGAACAGAGTCCAGGAATATTTGATGAATGCTTTCACCATGCCAAGAGTGGTAACAGAAACATTTGGTAATGTATGTTGTAATAGTTTGAAAGCAAGGATATAAACCGCTTACAGCCTTGTATAAGATCATGTTGTGTGTACAATTAGATAAAAAAGTGGGGGAGGCAAGATTGTACTCCCTTTTCTGACAGAGGATGAAGAAAACTGACAGAAGCTTTCTGCAGAGATGACAGGTAGAGGAAATGCCAGAAATCTGACTGAAGGAATGGAAATCTCTAGGCCTGAGATTGATTGGAATGGAAAGGATATTATACATAACCTAATTAACTTAATGTATCCTTAATTAGGTTAAGGGAGTGTCTACATTTTACAGGTTCAAAAACATGTAAGCTTCTGCCAGAATCTCCTTGGATAAAGAAGTGAGAGTTTGGTTTCTGTGTAAAGCAGTAAACAGTGACAATTTTATCCACAATTCTAAAGAAAACAAGAAATATAAAATAATACTAAATATCTTGCTGTTAACTGGTACGTTTAATTATTTCATTTTGAAACTGGGTCTACAATGTATTTCTGACTCATCGGGCTTGTTAATTTTTTTTTTTTTATTCTTGAAGCCATTCTTAACTTTAAATGCCATTTTGGAGTTTATAAATAGCTCAATTTCTGGTATAAATTGACAGTCCCCTGTCACTTATATAAATTCCTTCATGAAATAAATTTTGTATGAATTCCCTAAGTGCCCAGACACCTCTGTCACAGCTACTAAACCTCTTGTGGTCTCTTGGTGTCAGGGACCCTGAAGTTAGCGTTCATACTAGCACATTACTAATCCAATGTTGAATTGATTCATGCCCCCCCTAAAAGATGAGATGGGTTTGGCAGTGTTCTCCACCTAAGATATTTCAGACTGTATATACCATGACATTTTGAGTTCTGTGCCAGAAATATGAGTAGTGACTATGTTGCCATGCAAACATGACTTCCATTGACAGAAAAACAATTTTAAATTCAAACCTATCCTTGCAAGAGATTTCTGACCTCCAATAGGCAGGCCATCACAAGCCAGAGCAGCATGATTACTTCCCACTAGCTTCTTTTCCAATCCTCACATTTGGCCCTGTTTTTATATCAGATCTGTCCTTGGTTACTGATCCTGGTAAACATGTACAGAATTTGTTTCATATCTTCAGATAATTGCTGAATAAGATTTTTCATTTTCCTAACAATTCGTCAATCGACAATTTTAAAGGTATTACTATAGTTACCTCTTTTCTTTTATCATATACTTTTAATTTTATCCCTTCTTTTATATCACCTTTTTCTTTAAAATTTAAGACTCATATCTTTCCATATTACCTTATTTTTGTAATTTAAATTGTAAGGCTGCAATTAAAAGTCAGATTCTAAACATTGTAAATGTTCCTATTTTAATTAAATGTATTTTCAAACCAATGCCCTTTTTCCTAAAATTAATTATGGCTTTTGTGTTTCAGATATCAAATATCAACTACTACATGATATGCACTTAAAATATAAATTGCAATGTGAGTTTGACCACAAAATTCCTGTGCTTGCATGTACAAACATCCCATAAAAACTGAATGCTTTCAGAGACAATTTCCCCAGCCACTGAAAGCCTCATGTTTCACATGTACTTTCATATACCTTAGGTAGGTTGACCATATCTTCCAGTTCAGCTGTGAAAATTCTGGATCCTGGGGACTTCCCCTCAATACTATGAAGAGAAGGACCATATAGAGCTGGTAATGTGAAACGGAAAACTGCAGAATCTATCTAGCTCACAATGAAAGTTCCAAGCTGGTCAATCTGATGTTGTCTTCTTGCTACCCAATCCTCTACTTATTTAGGAAATTTATTTGGGAAAAAGTTAGCGATATGATACTGTGAAATAAAACACTTGACAACATGAGGAGCTTTGGCCATGTCTTCCCTACTTTGTATCTCAGTTGCCTCATGGAGATAATGCTGATAATTTTAACTATCTCTATTTTACATTTGCCACTAGGACCAAAGTAAAGCTTACAAATAACCCTTTAAGCTAAAACATGCTAAGCATGAGTACCATAGTTACAGACTTCCCAGGTACTGTGATACTGGGTGTTACAGTATTCTTATTCCGGGATTTGACTTCTGGTGGATGATGCAGTATCAAGCACATTTATCTGTTCACTTTAAAACGATTTCTAAGTGATACAAACATCCCTGACACATTTGTGGAACATCAATAAAGCTACCCAGTGCTTACTTCAATATATTCTCTGAGATTACAAAACCTCCACCATCAGCCATTTTGTCTGCCTCTTATTTGTTTCACAGCCTCAACAGCTTTTCACTATTTCAGGAAATATACAAGCATATAATCAGCAGAGTGGCAGTAAATTGAAACTTTCTGCTCCAGCTGGGGTTTCATCCGCTCCCCTCCCAGAAGCTGTCCAAGGTCATTTCAGTTCTTCACTCGTTTAGAAAAGATAGTAAAATTATTGATGCATTTTCAATGGTCATGGCAAGGGACGGATATAACCACCAGTAAAGAGTACAAAACTATGTCTCAGTCTTGGTTAATTACATGCTCTAATAGGATGAGACACAGTTATAGAAAAACACAAGAGGGAACCAGTGTTAGATGTCTGCTTCCTAACACCACTAAGGGGCATCAGAAAGCTCCACTTATAAATCCAGTGAAGCAGACATTATGTTTCCTGAAGGACTTTCAAAGCAGTTGCCCATTCCAAGAAATTTCATCGTTAATGCCTGACACAGCATTGGGCAGTTAGAAAGCAACATAATATAGTGGAAAGAACACAGAACTAGAAAGCAAAGAGAACCAATATTTCTATTTCTGGATCTGCTCTAGGAGATCTTTGTGAACCGGGTCACGAGACTCTTGAGAAATACATGTTGTTGAGTGAATGCATTATGCAAAATACCCAGTAGAAATCCATGTGCATAAGAAGGAAAAGCAAAGCCTCACGCTTGCCTGTGTGAGAAAACAAATACGCACAGAAAGAGAAAGAATGATCTTGCCGTTAGATTCATTGACAGCTGGAACAGGATAGTGTGTACTCATTAATTAGTACCTGAACGAATGGTGGGTGGGTACAGAGAAATGGGGCAGCAGAATTGGGGAGCAGGAGAAAAGCTGGAAAAAATTTGGGGGAGTGGATTATCTTTTATCTTCTAAAAGCTTAGGACTTTATCATACAATTATTGGGAAGCTTAATCTGTGGGCGCAGAGAAATACTGCTGTGGTAAGAACCTTTCTCCAGGAGGAAAAAAAAAATGGTGGGGTTGTAAAAGATGGACTGTGATTGGAGATAAGTGTAGAAAGGGAGATGATGACCATATTGAGGAGCGGTTATGGTAGATAGATGTAAAAGATGGCAATGGCTTGAATAATTACTCCTGTAACAGGAAAACCATTACTGATTTTGATAGGGCAACACACCCATCAGTAAACACAGAATCTTACATTTGCCCTTTTGGTTTCTTCCCATCTTCTCTCTTTCCGGAAAAGAAATGGAGTGGGTCTATCTGAAGCAGAAGAGGTAGCAATAAGATGGAAAGAGTTTTGGTTGCTTGCTTTGTTTTTAATCTCCTTGAGTTGTTTCTAATTGGGGAGAGAGTTTGCTCATGGGAAAGGTTGTGGGGAGTGTATGTATTAAAGGATTTAGTGTAAATGAGAACCATAATGAGTTATAAATATTGTGAAATAGTATGAAAGTACTCAAAAAGTAGGGGAATGAAGGAGGGGAGGTGGAGGAAAAGAAAGGAAAGAAAAATATGAGAAAAGAAAGAAAAATGGAAATAAAGCCTTTGTAAATGGGGAAAGGTGTAAGGATTGAGAAAGAGGAGGGGAATGGGGAAAAAATAAGAAGCGAGATGTGTCGTGTACAGGTACAAGATCCCAGTGATGAATGTCATCATATTATACACCTAAACTGTACTAATAAATTTAAAATAATAATATTAGTAAAAATGAATTAATGAATAAATGGTGATATTTTAAGGCTTAGTACTATGGATTATAACTTAGACTTAAACTAATAAATCTTAAAAGATGTTAGGAAAGAATACAGTTATTTTGAAATCTCCTCTGGCTGTTTGTAAGGACTCTGGGCAGATCACATAATGTGGATGTGAAGTATCATCATGTCAATAGGACTGCCTGAGAGCTACTGAAGTGATTAGCAACATGCATTATTAAGGTCCTGGGTGAGTGATGGAGGCATGATCGTGGTTACATGGTCCCTGGCCCCTTCCTCTTAGGCACTGCTCTTCTGGTTTGCTTCCTGGACACCATGAATGAAGAAGTTTTGACATGTCATTTCCTCTCACCACATTGTGTCTGCTTTGGAGGTAATTATCATAGACAGAATAATCCTGAAACCCTGAGCCAAAATTTAAAATTGGTTTTTGGTACCAGTGATGAGAAAATTAATACCAAAAATTGATACCAAGAGTGAGGCCATTGCTATAACTTTACATCACTATGTGGTTTAGAAACCTTTGGAATTGGTTTGTAGGAGCAGTTTGGAAGGTTTGGAGATGTGGGCTAGAAAAGACTTAGAGTGCTATAAAGAGCTTGATGGGTACTTCTAGTTAGAGCTCAGGAGACCAAAATGCTATTAGGAATATATACAATAAACACCAGGTTCAGGAAATTTCAACGGAAACAAGGAATCCAGTGCAGTTGAACTAAATGAAACATGTTATATGCTGACAAAAAGTCTACATTTTGCCCTTGTCCCCAAACTGGGAGATTGAGATTAAGGGCAGTGCACTGATGAATCTGGCACGGGAAATTTCAAGATAGCTTGAAGTTGAGGCTGTAGTATGTGTACTGTGAGCCACTGTTAGCCAGATTTATTCTGAGACTCAGAGGCATATTTGAAAACTTCAAATTTTGACCCAGAAGGAGCAATGCCTAATTTTAGAACCAAAGGATATTTGGCTACTTAAAAGATTAACACTATCAAAATGAAACCAAGTACTTAGTACAGAGAGAACAAGAAAGATGCCTTGAGGATATCTCAGGAATCAACAAGACCCTGCCCAGTGCAAACTCAAGGTTGCAAAAAATGTCAGCTTTGCCTTTGAAAAAAAAAAAAAAGTCTCTAGGACTCTTGCTCAAGAAGGGCCACCTAAGGAATTGATTCTCGTGGATTCATTCCACTATGCTCAGCTATACAGGCATTTAGAGGCCATTGCAACCATAGGCAAAGGTTTGGTTACTGCTTCTGCTGGCAGTAGGCTTTGGTATCAGCCATATAATACAATTTTTACTAGCACACAAATTGCGACAGGTATGGGGTAAGGGAAGCTTCTAACTTGATCTCAAGGAAAGGTCTGAGAGACTTATCAAGGAGGCTCTGAGACAGCAGTATGTGAAACTGTGGGCATGAAGCCAAAGGTGCAGTGAAGATTTCAGGAAGTCAGAGATGCCAGGAATGTGGAACATCTGCTGAAAAAACAACATGCTGTGAGCAGAACCAGCTTAAGACACAGGCCATGTGGCATGTAAGCACCTAAGCCATACGGATGGGGCCAACCAAGCTGTTTGGAATTCACATCTCACTGTTACATGCCACAAATGCTGCATATGAAGCTATAGGGCTTAACCACTTAACAGCTGATCCTGAGCATCAGTTGGGGAGCACATAGATACAAATTATCTATCCTGAGCACCACTCAGGCAGGTGTCATTTTGACTGGTCAATTGTTGTTTGCATGAGACATACTTATACTTGTAATTTTTATATGTCTTTTTATATTATAAATGTTAATGAAAATTTTGGGAATTTTTGGTCATCTCACATTTAAGTAATCCAATGGGTTAAGTGGTTAATTATTAGCTCTTATGCGTATCAATCTTGCTTTGGACTAATTCTTTTCTAGCCTCCTATTTCTTCCTTTACAAAAGGAAAGGTTTACTCTGTGGCATTTATCTTGGGATAACATAACTTCTCTTTTATGTTTACAGAAGATCACAGCTAAGAGCTTGCCTTGAGTCTCAGAAAAGACTTGGACTTGAATTTTTAAAAAAATGCCAGAATTGTTGATACTTTAGAGGAGAGATTATTGTATTTTCAAATGTAGGCAAGATAACTGTATTATGATAGTTGGAATTATTAAGTTATTATTGAGTTCATTTTGGAGATTAATTATGGTTCAGAGAGATGTATTGACATGTCAAGTTAACAAGATTTAGAATGACACAATTAATTATGACACCCATACTGTACTGAATTAAGAAATGCAAAGGATGAGTTGTACTGCACCCTTCTGGGTCTGTCTCTTGATGGTCAGTCAGAGAAATGTGTCCCTGAGGTCAATGTTCGGACCTTTTCCCTTTCTCTTTGGTGTTGCTCTGCTTCCTCGCCACATCCATCTGCCATGTTTCTACCTTAGATGCAGTTGACCATGGGCTAAATCTCTTGAAACTGTGAGCCAAATTAAACTTCCCCTCCTTGACGGTGCACCTGTCAAGTATTGTATACCAGTGACTGGCATGATGACTCATAAAGATGACATGCATTAACAGATTTAAAAGGAGGCCTCTATTCCTTGGATGTCTTTTATCTTTATTGCACTGGGCATCATACTCAAGGTATATATTGGGATTACCATTTTATAAACGAGTAAAAAAGTTCAGTAAATTTGTCAAAGTGACACAACAAGTAAATAGCAGAGATAGAATTAGATCTTGTAGCCCATACTCTTTCTACTTTGTTTTCTTGGCCACTAAAGGCAAATGATTTTTTTGAATGACTAGTCACCTCTCACTCTTTTTACTCTGCATGCTACCTTCTAAGCCTGGAGTAAGATAGACAACATGAGATCGGCAGGGAAAGGCCGGGGATGTAGCTCAGTGGTGCCACCACCTGCCTGGCAAGAATGGCAAGGAAAAATGGATTACAAGGACATTTGGAGGCAAATGGGAGAAGTGGGGTTAATCAGTAGAAACATTAGAATATAAGGCTTCACTGTGATGTTGAGAGGACAGAAGAGAACAACCAATGTGGAAAAGAAAATGTCAGTCTAAGCATGATGCACTGCAGGCTCGTGTGAGATGGCCTGTTGAAGATGACTCAAAGGAACCTGTAAGTACGAAACAAATTTAAGAAAGGTGAAGACTAAGTGTACCACTCCGGAAACATCTACAAACAGGTGTGAAATATCTTACTTGGAGTCAATGAGACGACCCAGGAAGAGTGTTATACTTGCCCAGGAGCCAGGACCCAGAAACTTCCTGTACCAATGAACCTTATCATCCTCAGATTTTTTTTCAGCTTTGCCCTCTGCCTAGGACAAAGAGACTCAAATAATACTTGCTAGAAAGCACATTTATTATTTTCATTCTAAAAATTGCTTCTAGTACTATTTAAAATATGAGAAAACAAGGGAACTAAGCAATTTATCACAATCCACAGAGCTAATTAGTGGCTGAGCTGTAAACTGAAAACAGGCTATTGGCTTGCACTGCCACTAAGCACTGTAAGATCATAGCTCCCAACACCCACTATCAGTTTTCATGGAATGAAATGCACTTAAGTAATTATTATTGTTTTCTCCCTGGCAATTTAGAGAATGGATAAAGAAATTCATGCACTACATATTTTTCTTTTGATTCTCTGGCCCTTCATACCACATAGGCTACAAAACCACCTATTCAGAGGCTAAACAAAAGAATGAATTGGGAGTTGGAGACAGTGTTCAAGGAACCTTAGTAAATGGAAATTTAGTTTTTCAATAAATATAAAACTGTGCTATATGGGTAGATCATGCTTTTGTGTATGTATAATTTTGTTTTATGTTTCTTAGAGATGGAAATAGAGTTAGAGAACAGTGTTTCCCAATCCTGATAGAATTCATTGCGGATATTTTTTAAACTATTGATGCCAGACTCCTCTACACAAAAATCATCAGGTTCCAGGCACCGACATAGGTGTATTTTAAGTTTCCATGTGATAGTAATGTGGAACCAGAAGTGAAAATCAGTCTTAAAGATAACTTTATGTCTTTGTTTAACTTGTTTTTTTTACATATTTACTGTAGAACCCTAAGATACAGGAATCATATTTGTAAAACTTCACTTTGGCAACTTTAGTATATATACCCCAAGGGGGGGGGAACAGTTGCAACTTTATTTTGCCCTAGATGAAAGAAAAATAAACACAATATTTGATTCTGAAACATTAACTATTGCTACATAGTTTCATAAAGGAAACTTATTGGCCACGAAACTACCAACTATAAAATTAGACTCCTCAATCTTCACCACAAATGGAATCTTAGTCCCCAACGTTGGACCATAATGACTGTTATTAGTTCATCTTTATACTACAAAATATTTCACTTGTACTAGTTATTAGGTCTTAGCAATATATTCTGCTTCCATAGCTCTTTTTAACTCCATGTGATATTTATTTTATAGCCATCATCTGTGATATGACCATGACAGGTGATACTTATGGAAACATGATAACCATGTTTGCCATCTCAGTGCCTAGTGACTGATTTATTCAGAGGTTTTTATTTTTTATTGAACAGCAATTCCTTTTGAATTGCTATAGAATCCAATTTGCTTCGCTGCAAATAGAATAACGATGCCTGCTCCAGTTTAAATCATTCCTCGAATGAGCAAACTCTTTATTTTAAATATGTAGATATTCTGAGTGAGTACAGGGATTTTGTCAGACTTATGTCTCTCTATGATAGTCTGTCTCATTTTTAATGTCTTTCTTGTAAGGCCTACTGTAATAGATGGTTTGGATCTAAGATTTTTCCCTAAAAGTCTCAAGTGTTTGGAAGGTTATTTGATTATGGGAGTTAAATGTATCATTAGGATCAGGCCTGCTTGGAGGCATGGGTCACTGGTACCATGGCCTGAAAGGCTATACTGTTGTCTCAACATTTTTATTCTGTTTCCTGGGCACCAACAAACGAGTTGCTTTCTTCTACCATACCCTTTGGTCATGAAGTTTCTGCCATGGAGCTAGCCAAGCACGGACTGAGTCACACAAAACCCATGAGCCAAATTAAACCTTTCCTCCTGTAAATTATGTGTGGTTGGTATTAAGTGACTAATATCCTTAGCGTACTCAGTAATGACCTGGATTTCTATATCCTTCTTCAGATGTTGAATTAAATTCATAGCTTCCCTGAACCTTAGCTACTTGCTTCACAGAGTAGGCAGTAAGGCCCACTTTGCATGGTCATTATGCAAATTTAAGATAATCATTTTAGAAGACAGTGTCTACATTATAGTGAATATGTGATAATTCAAGCACTTTTTATTATTCACCAACTCATGTATTCAGCTAATCAACATTTGTTAGGCATTTCTCTGTTTCAGGCCAGCAATAAATAAAAGATAAAACTATAAAGGGACTAAAAAAACTCCCAAATGCACTAGCAAATTATACAGAAGGTGTTACTTCATGATGAATAAAATGAAAAAAATTCAGTAAAATTTGATAAAAAGTGCTACATCGGGGAGGAAAAGTGCGTTCAGCTTTATATAAGGTGGTCAGAAAGACTTCAGTGATTAAGTGACCTAAAACCATGAGGAGGCAGTCGTCTATGCAGAAGGGACAGCAAGAGCAGTAAGTAGCGTGCCTTGTGCTGCAGGGAATAAAAGTGCCGGTGGGGTAGTTACTCAAACTAACCCTTGGACAATTCCTCAGTAAATGGGTAGAGCCATTTTTCAATAAATTTTACCTGAAACATTGGAATTTGAATTTTATGAAATACTGATGTCATGAAATCTTTTCTTTTTCTTTTTCTTTAAATTGAATTCTTTTTTTTTTTTTTTTTGAGACAGGGTCTCGCTTTGTAGGTCAGGCTGGCCCTGAGCTCACTATGGAGCCCAGGCAAGCCTCAGACTCAGGAATCCTCCTGTCTCTGTCTCCCGAGTGGTGAGATTACATGCATGAGCCACCATGTTCGGCGCAGTGGTATGTGGTATTGATGGCTGATGGGCGTGAGTCACCACGCCCAACATTGTATGTAGTTATGGGGATTGAACTCAGGACCTTGTGCTTGTGAGGCAGGCACCGGAACCACTGAGCTAAATCTCTGGCCCATAAATTGAATTCTTTATTGGTACATTTTATATATATCTCACAGTCACACTTAACACTGGGGAATTTGTACCAGTATATGACACAAGTTAATTCTCATTTATACCCATATCCCTACCCACCCCACAACTCCCCACCCCTTATATACATCCTATTTCTTTTTCTTTCCCAATCAAATTTATTCTTTCCCCTCATTACTTTTCCCTACCACATTCTCTTTGACTATTTCCTGTGAATGACAAGTTTCATTCATTTACGCACAAATGGATACACCTTGAGGACACATTAATAAGTGAAATAAATAGATCACAGATATGGAGATACCATATCTATTCTCTGGTATGAGAACCTGTAAGTCTAGAATGTGTGATAGATTTTTATGAAATCATTTTTTAAATATTAAATAGGGACAGGGAGTTGTAGGGTAGGTAAGAGAATGGGAAAATAATTAAATCATGTCACATACTGGTATAAATTCTCTATATTGAGACTGATCATGATGTGTATGTATAATGTACCAATAAAAATTCAAATTAAAAAAACATGCTTTAAAATTCTTAGATTATATAGACTATAGGAAAACAAGTAATGGGATGGAACTGGCCATGGGCTTCTGTTTGGTGACTACTGATCTTGGTCCTTAAAGCACATCGTGGAGGTTTTCAGGGGCTTTCACTGACCGATGTGGAGTAACTGAAGAGTTCTGAGAGGCGGGGATGTGACCTGATTTGCATTTTAGAAGGTTTCTTCTGGCTGCTGTGTTAAATGGAAGGCAAATGTAACAACAGGGATATCATTATTATGCTAACTAAGGCAAAAGGTGAGAATGGCTTGTCTCGGGATGGTAGTAGTGGAAATGTTGAGAAATGTCCAGTTAGTGGGTGGATTTGAAGATTATCTTCACTCTTTTTTTTTTTTTTTTTTTTTGAGACAGGGTCTCGCTTTGTAGTCCAGGCTGGCCCTGAGCTCACTATGTAGGCTAGGCAAGCTTCGAACTCAGCAATCCTCCTGTTTCTGTCTCCGGAGTGCTGGGGTTACAGGCGTGAGCCACCACGCCCAGCATTGTATATGGTTATCAGGCGGGGATCAAACTCAGGCCCTTGAGCTTGAAAGTCAGGCACCAGAACCACTGAGCTATATCTCCGGCCCCTATCTTCATTCTTTCAAGACTTTTATCTCTACAATAGCAAGTGGAATTGGATTATATGCGCTATTTTTCATATCACTCTAGGATTACTTTGCTTACGGATCTAGCTAGCATCATGAAAAAATGGGAAACATTTTGGGTTTGTTTGTGTTTATTGAAGCATTTTTGCTATATGAAATTTATCTCTTAAATGGTTGTTAAAATCTATTGCAAAACAATCTAAATATGACATTTTCTTTGTGAAAAGGCATTTAATTGCAAATTTCATTTTATTCATATTCATGAGACAAATCAGGTTTTCAATTTCTTCTTGAATAAATTTGGTAATGACTATTTTCTGGATATTTGTCTACATGTCATAAATTGTCAAATATTTTATCTAAAACGTTCACAATATATTCTCATACTTTTAATCTGTACTGAGTGTCATTATGTCCTTTTTGGATTGTTACTGTGCATTCTTCCTTTTCTCTTAATCAATTTGAAAAGAGATTTATCAATTTTAATCACATAAATTTTCCTTGTGGATTTCTTATGCATATATTTCTACTTCATACCTTCTCATTTTTATCTTTCTTACTTATTACTTTTTAATTTACTTGGGTTTAGTGTATTTTTCTTTTTCTATATATTATCGAAGAATCTTAGCTTATTAATTTTCAAATCACTTGTCTTAAGCAAGTTTAAAGATTATCCATGCCCCCCTGTATGTACAACTGAGCTCTGTCCAGTGAGGTTTTATATGCATTTTCTTCACAGTACATAGGCATTGTCCACTCAATATAATGATCTCTTCTCTGACTCTTAAACTATTTATAATGTTAATTTCTCACACTTGTAATGTTTAGTCATCTAGACTTTTAGTATATGTGCTGCCAAAGCAAGTACAGTCATCTAGACTTTTATCGATCGCCTGTGTGATCTGTATCCTACCCAGTCTTTGAAAATGTTTAAGTTCTAACTTTATAAACTGTGTCATCGCTAATGACTGAACTGCCTCTAAAGTTAGACACTCTAGTCACTGATTGTCCTCTGCTTCTCCAGTGTATTTATACTACTGAAAGCATTCAATCTGAGCAAATTAGTCTTACATAATTAGGTTACAACTTTTTAAATCATCACTGCCTGAATCCAGTCATTCTTTTCTTACCCACAACTCAGCATCTTTATACACACACACACACACACACACACACACACACACACACACATATCCTGCCTTCCCAGAAGAGTACAACAACCCACTGTTCAATGGAAATATCTGAAAATAAAATACCCTCATCCCTTTATCCCCATAATCAATAGATAATAATATTTTTTACATTTTCCCCAATACTGCAATACTTAATGATACTTCATTGCTATTCTGTTTGTATTCCCATAACTAGTGAATTTCAATTTTGTTTACTGTAGCTTGGAAGTTTGGATTTCTTATTTAGTAAACTGCTTATTTATTCCTTTGACTAATTTTCTGCTGGATTCTTTGACAGCTTTTTTTTTTTTTTTTTTTTTTTTTTTTTTTT
>PVIC010027658.1:0-23655 GCA_004025085.1 Thryonomys swinderianus
GTGAATGTAATAGTAGCCTTATAAATGAGTTGGGAAGTTTGTTTCTTTGTTTGTTTTCAGGAAGAGAATGTGCAAATTTGGTGTTTGCTAAAGTTTGCCCATGATTTCTATTATGTCATCCAATATATTCTTTCCTCAAACACTCAAGATTTCCTGCTCCTTTTTGACATTTAAACTATGATCTTTCTCTTGCCATCATATTACAGGCATGAATGACTGAGCCTGGCATAAATGTGAGTCTTTAAAAAATATAAAACAGAGTATTACTCAGCCATAAAAAAGTCAGTCATCCTGTTTGTCAAACTAATAAAAAATCATATTCTATACAATCACTCAAGTCATATGTATTCTCTATAAGTCCGTATAACCCCTAAATGCTTCTTCAGTCTATGTGTTTCTCCATTTTCATTGTTTTCTTGCCTGAATGAAATTAATTGCCTCATAACTGAGCTATTGTTATCTTCTTTTGTTCTTTTGTTTCCTCTACTTTTATCACAGTAATCTGGTTACTATGTAGACCAGGGAAGCCTCAGCAATCCTCCTGCCTCTGCCTCCCACGTTCTGGGATTACAGGCATGAATGACTGAGCCCGGCATAAATGTGAGTCTTTAAAAAATATAAAACAGAGTATTACTCAGCCATAAAAAAGATAAATTTGAGTCATTTATACTCAAGTGAATGTACCCAGAAGACATACTTATAAATGAAATAAATAGGATACAGATTTATAAATATTGTATCATTTCTCTGGTGTGAGAAAATGAAGGTGTAAGTGAATTCTAAAATGTACGATACGTATTTGAAACATGAAGAAATTGTTCAAAAGAAAAGTGGAAAAGGGGAGGGATAAGTACAGAAGGGAAAGAAAAAATTTAATGGTAAAAAGGAAAACAAAGCTTATGTATATAGGGGGCAGGAAGTTGTAGGGAGAGCAGGGAAATGGAGAAAAAAAGAGAATCAAGATGTGTCATGTAGTGATACAAATCCTCAATGTTGAATGTGATCATAATGTACACATAAAATGTACCAATAAAATCAACTTTTTTTATCTTCTTTGGTACATTGTATATATATCATGATCACACTAGATATTGTGAATTTGTACCTGTATATGACATAATTTAATTCTCATTTTTTCCCATTCCCCTACCCACCCCCAACCCTGTAAATACATAAGCTTTGTTTCCCTTTTTTTATTACCATCATTTTTTCTTTACCCCTCATTACTCACCCCTCCACTACATTTCCCTTTGAATATTTTCTATTTCACAATATCCATCACATATTCTAGAACTCATTAACAACTTCAGTTTTTTCAAACCAAAGAAAAGATAGGATATTTACAGATCTGTGACCTATTTATTTCACTTATGAGTATGTGTTGAAGGTAGGTCCATCGGAGTATAAATGACTCAAACTTACTATTCTTTAAGGCAGAGTAATACTCTATTTTACAGGAAAAAAAAAACCACATCTTCTATCCAGTCTCCAGCTGGTGGAGATTTGAGTTGTTTCTAAGATTGAGCTATCACAAACTGAGCTGCTATGAACATGGGTGCACATGTCACTGTGATATGATTCTTTTAATTCTTTCATGTGTATTCCTAGCAGGGCAATAGCAGGGTCAAATGGGACTTCTGATTCTAATTTTTTTAGGAATGTCCACACTGACTTCCATAGAGGTACCAAGAGTGGAGAAGGGTTCCTTTTTCTCCACAGCTTCACCAGCATTTGTTGCTGGGTAATTATGAGATAGCAGCCATTCTTTGTGGAGTGAAATGAAATCTTAGTGTTGTTTTCATCTGTATCTCTTGAAAGACCAGCTATGTTGAACATTTCTTAATATGCTTCTTGACAGCTTTCACTTCTTTCTAAAATCAACTTTTTAAAAAAGTACTTCTTTTATTGTTATTACAATCGTTTTTGCATTCTACATGAAATGGCTTGTCACTCAGCCAGCCCCACCTCATTTTTCACTTCTCTATGCTGATGCTTTAACTTCCCCCAGATTTTACATAAGCAAAGTTCTTTTTTGGAAAAATTAGTTTTCTCTCAATTTAGAACTTCTGTACATTACTACCTTGGAGTTCCCCTTTCCACGAGTGGTAGGAGACAAAAGGAAAAAAGAAAACAAAAGTTCCAGATACTCTGGTCTACAATATTTGTGTCTATACTACAGTTTGAAACAGGACTCTCCTGAAATGGATCCCCACAGTGGCAAGACAGGATACAGTATTTGTGCAACCTTTAAGAGAAGTCTAACTACAAAGAAAGTTAAATTTGAGTCATTTATACTCAAATGGATATAACTTGAAGACATACTCATAAGTGAAATAAATAGGTTACAGATTTGTAAATACCATATCATTTCTCTGGCTTGAAAAATTGATGATGTAAATGAGTTCCAAAATGTATGGTAGATATTATGAACTAGAAAATATTTAAAGAGAAAAAGTGTAAGTAAAGAAGAGAAAGAAAATATTTTATGTTTAAAAAAAGGAAACAAAACTTATGTATATAAGGGGTGGAAAGTTGTAGGGTAGGAAGGAGAATGGGGAGGAAAGTTAAATGCTCAAGTCCTAAAAAAAAAAAGAAAGAAAAGAGAGAGGAGTGATATCAGCTACATACTCTTGAAGATTGTACAGTCTAGTATTTTCCTTTCTTTTTTTTCACATGTTTATTCACCACATATTCTCCAACACAATGTGCTACCTCTTCATAAGGCCAAAAATAAATTAACTGAGACTTCTAACATTGTGACACATCATAAGTTTTTTTTCTCTCTTTATGTGATAGTTTAATCTCAGGAATTTGTTATGATAATGGTAAGTTCACTAACTCAATCTCTAATTATAATAACATCCACATTAGGGCCAGAGATTTGACTCAGTGGTTCAGGCATCTGTCTGGCAAACACAAGGTCTTGAGATTGATCCCTGGTACCATAAATCACAGTGCAGGATGTGGAGGCTCAGACCTGTAATCCCAGCACTGAGGAGGTGAAGCAAAATGTTTGCTGTGAGTTCTAAGCTAGCTTGGGCTACATAGTTCAAGGCCAACCTGAACTAAAAGGTGAGACTCTGACTCAAAAAACTAAAAAAAAAAAAAAAAAAAAAAAAACCATCCACATTAATACCCATATCCATATGTATATTATCCAATGTCATTGAAAGCCTCCATGCTCCCAAGGAATCCACGGAATAAAAGCCTTTTCAGTTTCTTGGACATTCATCATGGACCAGACACTGCTGGAAGTACTTATTACTTGTTGCCTCATGTGTTCCTTATATCTAATGTGGACATGCTTGTCCCCACATCTTATAAAGAAACAGAAAAACCAGAAGCTTCAAAGGCAGCTGATAAATCTAGGATTTGCACTCAAGAAATGTCATCTGGAGTTGACATTTTCATTATTGCTCATGTCAGATACTTGTGGTCTCAATTTCCTCCCACAAGCTCTCTGCAGTTCATGGATGTGGAGGAGAGAGGAGTGAGATAAAAAAGATTTATGACTTTTAGAGCATTTTGCCTCCTGCCTATATGCAGATAGGTTTTGTTTTGACCAAGTCATTTACATGTAAAATTAAATTTCTCACCTTTCCTATTGGAAATATTGACTTAAAATGGATATCTGAGACCTAGGATGATATAACACTGAATGATTCAGAGATTATGCATATATTTATTAGATATCTATTATGTACCACAAGCCATTACAAAAATATAGGGTTCAATGTGGAACTAAAAGATCCAAAGTAGTTGTTTTTATGAATTTTGTATCCTACTGGGACAAATGATATCAACTAAATAAGTATAAATAGTACTTAAAAAGTGAAACATGTGGGGCCGGAGATTTAGCTCAGTGGTTCCAGTGCCTGCCTTGTGAGCGCAAGGCCCAGACTTCGATCCCAGTAACCACATACAGTGCTGGGTGTGGTGACTCATGCCCACCAGCAATCAGCACCACATACCACAGTGCCAGGCGTGGTGGCTCATGCCTGTAATTCCAGCACTTGGGAGGCAGAGGCAGGAGAATCGCTGAGTTCAAGGCTTGCCTGGGCTACATAGTGAGCTCAGGGGCAGCCTGAACAACAAAGCGAGACCCTGTCTCAAAAAAAAAGTGATACATGTGAAGAAAAACTTGTAAGTGGCTAAGGGTTCAGGATTGAGTGGGAGGAGAACAATACTGAAATTAAGGAAGTCTGTGTGGCTATGCAAGAGGTGGGGAATTTTGAATAAAGATTAGAAGACAGAATGAGAGTGAATCATGTGTTCATTTGGAGGAAGAGTCTTCCTGACAGAACAGAAAGAGCAAACCTGCTGAGAGTAGATCTTCCTGTTGTGTTTCAGGTTGTGTCTTTCACTCTGAATCAAATTGGAGCCACTAAAGGGAACAGTAAAAGAGCTGATACAAACTGCCCTGTGTTTTTGAAAGTGTGGGAAGCAGGTTTGCTTAAATCCCTTGTCAGCCCTGAAGATCTGCACTAATTCAAGTAGTGCTGCCCAGCTCCCAAAGTAAAGACCTGCAACCTTTGGGGTTGCTGCACTGGGATGCCTGACTGAGAAGTTTCAAGTAAACAGTCTCTGAGTTGACCTGCTTACCTTTGATTCCCAAGGTAATCATATCTTGTTTCTATGCCGGGCGTGGTGGCTCACGCCTGTAATCCCAGCACTTGGGAGGCAGAGACAGGAGGATTGCTGAGTTTGAGTCTTGCCTGGGCTACATAGTGAGCGCAGGGCCAGCCTGGACTATAAAGCAAGACCCTGTCTCAAAATAAATAAATAAATAAATAAATCTTGGTTTTGGCCCGGAGATTTAGCTCAGTGGTTCCAGCACCCACCTTGCAAGTACAAGGTCCTGAGTTTGATCTCGGTAACCACAAACAATGCTGGCCGTGGTGACTCATGCCCACCAGCAATCAATACCCCATACCACAGTGTCGGGCGGGGTGGCTCACGCCTGTAATCCCAGTACCCGGGAGGCAGAGGCAGGAGTATTGCTGAGTTTGAGGCTTGGCTTGCCTGGGCTACATAGTGAGCTCAGGGCTAGCCTGAACTACAAAGTGAGACCCTGTCTCAAAACAAAAAATCTTGTTTTCTTTCTTGTGTATTTTTTTGTTTTTTGTCTTTTGTTTTTTGAGACAGGGTCTCGCTTTGTAGTTCAGGCTGGCCCTGAGCTCACTATGTAGCCCAGGCAAGCCTTGAACTCAGCAATCCTCTTGTCTCTGCCTCCCGAGTGCTGGGATTACGGGTGTGAGCCACCATGCCTGGTACTGTGGTATGATGTATTGATTGCTGGTGGGCATGAGTCACCACGCCCAGCATTGTTTGTGGTTACTGGGATAGAACTAAAGACCTTGTACTTGCAAGGCGAGTGCTGGAACCACATTGAGCTAAATCTCCGGCCCTCTTTCTTGTTTTTGAGTGTGCTTGTTTTTCTAATCTGATTGCAGACATTTTGTTGACATCTTACTTCTGTTTTCATACTGATTTCTCCAGATACTTTGTTCCTGTTTCTTTTCACACCTATAAGATAATATTATGTCATGTTGACCTTTTGGATCAGTACAGATATAACTTGCTCAATAATACGTGGTGCCTGCTCAGTATTGACTGAGAGGACATCCAGAGCCCATCTGTTCTTTCTTCTCTCTCTTAATCCGCACCCCTCAACTTCATTACCCTGCTGATTTGCCCAGCAGGCCTGGACATGAAAGATTAGCCTAGGAATTGACTGAACATAGACAAGGCAGACAGAAGCACCTAAAGCATGGAGAATTTCCTGAAATTTATGATGAGATGTGGGAGCAAAATAACCCAGGATTAGAGGTTGAGCATCCGAAAGGATAAAAGTGACTCCTATGAGATCTGAGGGACTGCTGGGAAAAATCAAGAGTTCATTTTCAAGTGTGTTAAATAGAGTGATTTATTTTCATCCTAGGAACCTTTCATGTGGACAGTTTGACAAACAAATCAGAGTCAGGAAAGGACTAGGCCAGAAGCACAAATGTGTGGAATAGGCCAGATACATAACTGGCTGAGCTTTGCCAGTCTTTGACACCTCTTTACTCTCTGAATTCAGCTTTATCCTTTGTCTTCCATTCTTTCATTTCTTCCTCCAAAATTCATTCATATTTTTTAAAGATGTCAGGCACTCCCTCTCTCACTCTTTTCCAGTCACGAAACTAAAATCTTCCAATGATCATAGTGAACAAAAGCCACTGCCTCATAGTTGCTTGTACTCTTTTGAGAAGACTTGGTAACAAATAGTGTAAAGTCTTACTTGTACACAACCTGCAACCATGAATCATGAGCTGCACATTTTTTAATTTTTTTTGAGACAGGTCTCATTTTGTAGTTCAGGCTGGCCCTGAGCTCACTAGGTAGCCCTGGCAAGCCTCAAACTCAGCAATCCTCCTGCCTCTGGCTCCCAAGTGCTGTGATTCCTGGCATTGTGGTATTTGGTACTGATTGCTGGGATTATGAGTTTGAGTTGCAAATTCAAACTGGCATCATTGTATGTGGTTACCGGGGATCAAATCAGGACCTTGTACTTGCTAGGCAGGAGCCTGAACCACTGAGCTAAATCTCCGGCCGTTCACATTTTTCCTTATAGAGGAGCTGAGGACCAGAAACAAATACAGTATGATTATATGGTATCACAATAGCCAGATTTATGTTTGATAACAGCACTGATTTGTACCCTAGTTACTGGAATCTATGTTTATATGTTAGGATGCGTTTTCTAACTAATGAAGTAGTGAAATATAACTAGAAATTTTTGCTTTACCCCTTCAGTTAAATGACTGGACCAAAGCTGTCTTTTCAATTCATTCTCCCCATATGGTCATATGACCCAGACTAATTTCTCCAATTGTTTTCCTACAGAATTGTAAAATTAATCATTTCTTCACTTTGTTATCCCTCTATTTCTATTTCTCCATTGAAAGGTACTTTTGGATAACATATTTTATCTTTTTCCTTGAGCCATTTAATCTCAAAGATCTTCTTGGTCATTGGTGTTATTGTCAGTGGAATTCTTTGATTAATTTTCATTTTGAATCTTTTACTATAATAACAATAAACAACTTTAAGTGCTAATTTTGTATGCTACAAATTTTGCTGAATTCATTTGTTAATGCTAACAGGATTTGGTGTAAGTCTTTATGGTTTCTCCATAACAAGTTATGTTATCAACAAGCCATGATAAATATACCTCTTGCTTTCTAATTCAAATGCTCTTTATTTCTGTCCCTTGAATATTTACTCTGTTTGGAGCTTTGATAGGCTTTAAATGAGTATCTTTGCATTGTTCCTATGTTAAAGAAAGTCTTCAGTGTTTTACTAATGAATGTCAAGCTAGCTGAAAACTTTCACATAAGAGCTTTATTTAATTGAGGAACTTTATATCTTCTCCATGTTATTATGAAAAGATACTGCATTTTGTCACTTTCTACATCAAATGAGATTTTTTCCCCTTCCTTTAGTAATGTGGTATGTTATGTTGTTTGTGTTTCCCATATTGAACCATGTATGCCTTTGGAATAAATATTCGTGTCTCATTCACAGTGCAAGTATGCTTCAGTAGAGGAATGAGCCACCAAATCAGATGAAGGTTCTTTTGCTCAATTCAAATGAAATCATGAACCTTCCGAGGGCAGCTCTACTAGCTTTCCTGATGTTACAAATAATACCGTATAATGCTGCATGCCAATAGTTGATGCATCTGGCTACTGGTAATCACCAACACCAGCCAATTTTGGTCAATAACAATTTGCCCTAGATTCTGCCAGTTGCTAGCTTCTGCTGCTACTGGCTGCTACCACCATAATGCTGGACACCATAGTTCAAGTCTCCAAGGTGCTGCTCTCTGCTGCTGATCTTTGTTAGGTGTTGGTCTCTGGAGCTTTTCAGGACAAACAACCCTTAATATTCATTTCTTTCTCTTGAAACAAGTACCCTGTCCACTCAGGAATCTCTGAGTGGTTTTACAGAACTTTTGGAACCCACTCTATCTGAGAAACAGATCATGAACAAATTTACAGGAACACTGAAGCAAGTTCTTATTTGAACCAGACCTGTGCTGCAGCACAAAGGAGTCTATGTAATGGAAGATGCCCAACCTCCTGAACTGGAATGCTATGTAGGAAGTGTTACTTATATTAAACAGCAGCTATTAGGCCTGTGATTGGTCTGTGTGCAGGCCTGCAATTGGTTCAGACTTGTGCCTGCTAATTGATTTAAGCACAAGCCAAAAGTGATTCATCCAACTAGATGCAGTTGTCGAGGCAGCGATTTGTGAGGGGGCATGACAATGCCAGCTGTTTAAGTGACAACTGTTGCATCTCTAAGGAAAAAGTACCAGAACACAAAGCAAGGAACCTTCAAGGAGACTAGCTGTGTACATAACAGCTAACTGAGATTCAAGGGATATTCTGGATGTCTACAGTGAACTTATGTCACTCTCTCGTTGAACTTGACCACACCAGGATTAAGCTATGAGCACCTTCTTTGAGCAGATATCAACAACACTTGAAGCAATAAGAGTTGCTGATCAGAACTCTCTAACAACAGAAAAAACCGTCTGCCTTGCTGCTGCCTGTGTGGCCCATTTTAGTTTCACAATCTTCAAGCAAGTTGCTATATTACTACATCAGAGCCACTTCCTTCTGTAGGGAGGGAGGCGAGGTTACTCTAATTTCCACAGAGCAGTCTGTCTTCCTAGCAAAGACACTGGAACAGAGAAGGATCCTTAAGCCTCTATGATGCCTGCCCCTGCCTCCCAGTTCCAGTCTCCTTCTCTTGTCCTGCTGCTCACCTTCCTGCTTGGACTCACAGGTAAGCACAGCCTTAGGGTAAAATCTACTCTCTATTCCCCTGGGGCACCCCTACCACTGGACCTCAGAGACTCCAAACTGACAAAGTCACTGCCACAGAAAGGAAGGACAGGGCATTGTCTGAGAGAACAGAACAGGTACCTTGTCATTATCCGTGAGGATCCATCACATCACCTATAGCAGGTGAGCAGATGCTTGATGTAAAAGGATGATTCAAACAACACCTACTCACATATTATAATACTTATCTATTCACTTTGATAATAAAATATTGTTTCAGGAGGGTGATGTTTTAAATCTGTATAAATTCTTGATGCTTCAAAAGGAGAGGCAGTGTTTGTACTGTTCCTAACTTAGCTCAGGGGTGGCTGATAGGGGAGCCTAGTCACAATCCCTGGGCTTTCTGCTCATCACACAAGGATGTGAAGTCTGGTATGCAGTTCATGTGAGGTGGGCAGTGGAGCAGAATCTCAAGGAGATTCTCACCCACCATCCATTTTCAATGAGGCTCTCACTTTCTCTTCTGTCCACTCTGGTCACTCTTCTTCCATGAGCTGTGTATTAACACCCACTCTTCTCTAGTCTCTTTCTCTAAGAAGTTCAACATTTTCTGCTTAATGGGTCTGTTTTCTTCTACTGAAGCTGCCACAGCTTAGTGTCATAGGCTGGGTGGCTAAAACATAGATCAAGACTTTTGTTTCCTCCCACATCTGGAAGCTACAAGTCAAAGATAAAAATGTTGGTTTCATCTGAGATTTTGTCTCCTTGACTCATAAATGACATCTTCTCCATATTCTTAACACATGGTCTACCTTCTATCTCCTGTATCATTTCCTCCTCTTAAAAGAACAGAAACCATGTTGGACGAAGATCCATTCCATATGTTCATATAAACTTATTTTAAAAGAGCAGCATTCAGAATGAATGAAATTTATCTTCAACATACAGGAGGGAGAGCAGTTCAGCCTACAACAGGTTTCCAAAATCTTCCCTAGTTCCTTTACTTTTCTGTTTAAATGTTTTCCCTGTTTCCCAAGACATACAACTTTGGAGGTCTCTCTTGGAATAATTCAGAACAATTCCTGCTTACCTTTGTGCAAAGGCTGCTTATTTACCTTCTCTGTCCATAAAGCTGACTCCCCTCCCCAGACATTGGATTGGCTGTATCAGTTGTCGTACATACCGCTTTAGTTTCCTGTTATGCAGCTTCTCAGGTCCTGAAGAATCAGTATGATGACTCTTTTTTTTTTTTTTTGAGACAGGGTCACGCTTTGTAGTTCAGGCTGACCCTGAGCTCACTATGGAGCCCAGGCAAGCCTCAAACTCAGCAATCCTCCTGCCTCTGCCTCCCGAGTGCTGGGATTACAGGCATGAGCCACCATGCCTGGCAGTATGATGACTCTTATCCAGAAGCCTTTCTCAAGGCTCTTGCCTTCATAGGTGAGGCTGTTGGAATTGGCTGGACCTGGGGCATGTGATACTAGGAGTAACAATGTGTGGCACTAAATTAGTTCACTGATTGAAACTGGTATAGTTTTGAGTGTGAGTGGCACCAATCAATAGGCTCATAGCCACTGTGATAAAAACTGCATGGTGCTGGCCAAGTAACAGCCCCAAGGAGCAGTGGAATAGATTGGAATATCCACAAACAACTCCAGATACACGAAGCCACCTAATCTTTGACAAAAGAGCCACACATCCTCAATGGAGGAAAGACAGCCTCTTTAACAAATGGTGCTGGAAAAACTGGGCTCTAACCTACCAGAAACTAAAGCTAGACCTATCTCTTTTACTATGTACTAAACTAAAATCACAATGGATTTGAGACTTAAACATTAAAACAGAAACAAGCCTGCTGTGAAACAGGTTCGGTAAAACTCTTGGAAATATTGGCTTAGGCAGAGACTTTATGAACAAAACTTTTATAGTATGAGAACTATCAGAAGAAATCAACAAATGGGATCTCTTTCTATTAAAAAGCTTCTCTTTATAGCTGTTTGTCAGACAAAGTGCTATTATCATGTATAAAGAACTTAAACAAATCAGTCCCCCAAAGTTTGAAGATCCAATTAAAAAATGGGCATCTGAAATGAACAGACACTTCTCAGAGGCAGAAGTCAAAGCAGCCAAGAAGCATATGAAGAAATGTTCAACATCACTTTTCATTTGAGAGATGCCGATGAAAACAGCACTGAGATTTCTTCTCACTCCACAAACAATGGCTGCTATTGCAAAATCAGCCAGCACTAAATGCTGGTGAGGCTGCAGGAAGAAAGGAACCCTTCTCCACTGTTGGTGGGATTATAGACTTGTACAACCATTGTGAAGGTCAGTGTGGAGATTTCTCAGAAAACTAAGATTAGAGGTCCCATTTGACTCTGCTATTCCCCTGCTAGGAATATACTGAAAGAAATTAAAATATTCATATTGTAAAGACATATATATACCCATTTCATAGCAGTTCAGCTTGTGATAGCCCAACCTTAGAAACAACCAGATGCCCATCAACTGCAGACTGGATAAAGATGTGCTTTTTGGAAAATAGAGTATTTCTCTGTCATAAAGAATGACAAGTTTCATTCATTGATGTGCAAATGGATACAACTTGAGGATCCACTAATAAGTGAAATAAATAGATCACCATATCTTTTCTCTGATATGAGAATTTGTATTTGTAAATGAGTTCTAGAATATATGATAGATTTTGTAAAATAGGAAATATTCAAAGGGAATGTGGTGGGGAATGTAATGAGGGGAAGGAATAAATATGATTCAGAAAGAAAAAGAAATAGCATGTATATAAGGCATGGGGGGCTGTGGGTGGGTAGGGATATGGGTAAAAATGAGAATTAACTTGTGTCATATAGTGGTACAAACTCCCCAATGTTGAATGTGATTGTGAGCTGTATATAAAATGTACCAATAAAGAATTCAATTTTTTAAAAGAAATAGAAGAGAGGAAAGGTGGCTTTGTGCCATTTGTTGCTTATTGCCCTCCTGCCAGCCTTCCCATTGATTTTCTTCTTCTATGACAACCTACCTTGGAGACAGTTGGCTGTAGACTGCAAACTCTGAACTGAAATAAATTTTGCCTCCAATAACTTAAATTTGAGTGTGAAATATTTTGCACCAGCAAGGAGAAAAGTAACTTAGACAGCTGGAATCTAAACATTGAAATTATTTCCAAAGAGGAATGGAATTTCATTAATTGAGCCCTTTCAGTAAAAGAAGCAAAGTTCTCAGCATTATGTAGTATTAACTTGCCCAGTCCTTAACACATTCTGATGTGAGTGTTGGTCCCATTATTTCCTATGAGCAAAGAGACAGAGAGAAATTTGTCTTTGTCACCTACAAAAATCAATGAAATAGGCAGGTTTCAAAACAAGTCAAGCCAGTCCCAAATTTCTCTGTCTCTTGCTTTCCTGCTGTTTCTCTTTCTTATTCATTCTCCCTCTCCTCATTCTCTATCCTTTTTAATTTCCTTCTATTTTTGGAGTTGGGGTTTGAATTCAAGACCTCCACAAAAAGCCCAGCCTCTACCACTAAGCCACATCCCAATTTCCACAATTCTTTACTCTTTTTTTTTTTTGACACAGGGTCTCTTTATAGTTCAGGTTGGCCCTGAGCTCACTATTTAGCCCAGGCAAGCCTCAAACTCAGCAATCATCCTGCCTTTGCCTCCTGGGTGCTGGGATTACAGGATGAGCCACCATGCCTGGTGAAACTTCTTTACTCTTAACCCTGCCATGTTGCTCAGTTTCTCAGTAGAGGCTAACCACAGAAAAAAGAATAGAAAGATACAGAGAACTAAACTGAGAAATGATAACCAGAGCTAAAGTTTATGTAATCAATATTTTGTCAGTGGTATGTTGGATGGTCTCTGCTAAATACTATTTTGAGTTTTTTAGATGTGTATAACTTCATTTCATCATCAAAACAACTTTATATATAAGTATAGAAGAACATACTTGTCTATGTGATTGTAGATACATGAGTATATCTACACACATATATATTGGTATGTATCAGCCTATTCACCCATCTACTCACACAGAGGTTAACACAAAAGTTTTTCTTCACTGGTCCTTTCAAATTATTTCTCACTCTGTGAAATTCATATCAGACAGAGGTTTAATTTTCCCTGCTACCCACCAACCTGCCCTCTTTTTCTTTGTCTTTTTTTCTCATTGTTTATTGGTACATTTTAGGTACACATTATATGACATTCATCATTGGGAATTTGGACTTGTACAGGATATATCATGGTTCTTTTTTTTATCCCATTTTTCTTCCTTGCCTTGAACCCCTCCATCTCTTCCTGTTTACTAAAACTTTGGCTCCATTTTTCCATCTTTTCTCCTTTTTTTCTTTCCTATCTTTTTTTTTTCAACACATTTATCTCTACTTCCTCTGCATGTTTGGACTACTAGTTCATCTTTTACATTGCCTTTTGTACATTTGATCTTAACTTACACTTTCAGCTTCCCACATCTGAGAAACTATTTGATATTGTACATGTGGGTTCTATTTATTTCACTTACATTCTTCAGAGACATCTAGAACATATAAAGAACGTAAAAAATTCAGACCTGCCAAATGTAAAAACATAATTCCAAAATGGGCATCTTAAATGTAATCCCACGTGCTGGGATTACAGGTGTGAGCCACCACGTCTGGCATTGTGGTATGTGGTATTGATTGCTGGTGGGCGTGAGTCACCATGCCCAGCATTGTATGTGCTTGCCGGGATCGAACTCAGGACCTTGCAATTGCGAGGCAGGCATTGGAACCACTGAGCTAAATCTTCCACCCCCCATCTTTGATCTTTTATGTTAGTTCCTATGCTTTGGGAATCTTATTTAGGAAGTCTTTTGCTATACCTATTGGCATAAATTGTTTCCCTTCTCTTGTCTCCAAACAGTTTCATTTTTTTGGTTATCTATATATAGATCTTTCACCTATTTTGACTGATTTTAGTACCAGATGAGATATAGGAATATAGTTTCAATTTTCCGGTGTGATTCTCCAGTTTTCCTAGAACTATTTGTTAAAGAGATTGTCTTTGATTAGCACATATTTTCATTTCTCTTTTTTAAAATTCTTTATTGGTACAATTTATATACATCTCACAATCACACATAACATCGGGGAATTTGCATCAATATACGACACAAGTTAATTCTCATTTTTACCCATATCCATACACACGCACACCTCCCCACCCCCTATATACATGCTCTTTTATTTTCTTTCTGTATCATATTTATTCTTTCCCCTCATTACATTCCCACACCAAATTTCCTTTGGAAATTTCCCATTCTACAAAAATTGTCATATTTCTAGAGCTCATTTGCATCTACAGGTGCTCATATCAAAGAAAACATCTGGTATTTGTATATCTGTGATCTGTTTATTTCACTTATTAGTATATCCTCCAGGTGTCTCCATTTGCACCTAAATGGATCGATCTTGTCATTCTTTATGGCAGAGTAATACTCCATTTTATTTAAAAAAACTTCTTTATTCTCTGTCCAGTTGATGGACATTTGGGTTGTTTCCAAGACTGAGCTATCACAAACTGAGCTGCTATGAACAATGGTGTACATCTGTCTTTCCAATGTGATTTTTAAAATTCTTTTGGGTATATTCCTAGCAGGGGGATAGCAGGGTCAAAGAGGACACCTAGTCCTAGTTTTCTGAGAAATCACACAGATATCCACAATGGTTGCACAAGTCTACAATCCCACCAACAGTGGAGAAGGGTTCCTTTCTTCCCACAGCCTCGTCAGCATTTATTGTTGGTTGATTTTGTGATAGCAGCCATTCTTTGTGGAGTGAGATGAAAGCTCAGAATTGTTTTCATTGGCATCTTTCGAATGACCAGTGATATTGAGCATTTCTCCATACGCTTCTTAGCCACTTTGACTTCTACCTCTGAGAAGTGTCTGTTCTTTTCAGATGCCCATTTTTTAATTGGATCTTTGAACTTGGGGAGGCTGATCTATTTAAGTTCTTTATATATTGTAGATGATAGCCCTTTGTCTGAAAAAGAGCTAGCAAAGATTTTTTCCAATGTTGTTGGTTGTCTTCTAGAGTGCCAGTGACTTCTTTTGCTGTGCAAAAGCTTTTCAGTAGGATGAGATCCCATTTGTTGATTCTTTCTGCTAGTTCTTGTACTAGGGAGGTTTTATTCATAAAGTCTCTGCCGAAGCCAATGTCCCCAACAGTTTTGCCTAGACTGTTTTCCAGCATGCTTATTGTTTCTGTTTTAATGTTTAAGTCTCATATCCATTGTGAAGTTAGTTTTGTGCATGGTGAAAGAGATAGGTCTAGCTTTAGTTTTTGGCAGGTTAAAGCCCAGTTTTTCCAGCACCATTGGTTAAAGAGGCTCTTTCCTCCATTGAGGGTGTTTGGCTCCTTTGTCAAAGATAAGGTGGCTTAGTGTATCCGGGGTTGTGTCTGCATCTTCTAATCTATTCCACTGTTCCTCAGGTCTGTTACTTTGCCAATACCATACAGTTTGTTCACAGAGGCTTTATAGTAGAGTTTTAAATTGGGGATTGTAAAACACCCTGCCATGTCGTGGTTGCTTAGAATTGCTTTTGCTATTCTAGGTTTCTTGTGTTTCCAGATGAATTTTTGTATTATTTTCTCTAGCTCAATGAAGTATACCATTGAAATTTCAATTGGAATTGCATTGAATCTGTATAGTAGTTGTGGGAGTATAGCCATTTTGATGATGTTGGTTCTCCCTCCCCAGAAACAAGGGATGTCTTTCCACTTTCTGATCTCTTTTTCTATCTGGTTTTTCAGAGTCCTAGAGTTTCCAGAGTAGAGGTCTTTCCCTTCTTTTGTTAGGTTGATTCCTACATATTTCATTTTTCTGGGTGCTATTGTGAAAGGGATTGACTCCCCAATTTCTCTTTCAGTGAATCTGTTGTTTGTGTAGATAAAGACTGTTCATTTTTGAGTGTTGACCTTAAATCCAGCAACACTACTAAATTTAGTAATTAAGTCTAGCAGTCTTATGGTTGAGTTTTTAGGATCCTCTAGATAGAGTATCATATCATCACCAAATAATGACAGTTTAACTTCTACCTTTCCTATCTTCATTCCTTTTATATCTTTGTCTTGCCTGATTACTATGGCTAATGTTTCCAGCACTATATTGAGCAAGAGTGGTGACAGCAGGCATCCTTGTCTCATTCCTGATCTTAATGTAAAAGGTTTCAGTTTTTGCCCATTAAGTATGATGCTGGCTGTTGGTTTCTCATAAATAGCTTGTGTTAAATTGAGATAAAGTCCATCGATTCCGATTCTCTGTAGGGTTTTGATCATAAATGGGTGTTGGATTTTGTCAAAAGCTTTTTCGGTGTGTTGTCCTTGAGTCTGTTAATATAGTGTATTACGTTGATTGATTTATATATGTTGAACCAGCCTTGCATCCCTGGGATAAATCCGACTTGATCAGGGTGTATGATTTTCCTGATAACTCTCTGTATTCTGTTTTTTATTTCCAGTATTTTATTGAAGACTTTTTGCATCAATGTTCATAGAGAGATTGGCCTGTACTTTTCTTTTTTGGTGGGATCTTTCCATGCCTTTGGAATCAAGGTGATGGTTGCTTCAAGGAATGATTTTTGGAGTACTGCTTCCCTTTCAATTTCATTAAAGAGATTGAGAAGTACTGGTATTAACTCTTCTTTAAAACTGTTGTAGAACTCAGCAGTGAAGCCGTCAGGACCAGGGCTTTTCCTTGTTGGTAGGTTTTTTTATTACATTTTCAATTTCCCAGATTGATATTGGGTTGTTTAACATTTTTATATCCTTTTCATTCAGCTTTGGAAGTTCATAAGTGTCTAAGAATCTATCCATTTCTTCTAGATTTTCCATCTTCTTGGAGTACAGATTTTCAAAGTATGTGTTTATTATCCTTTGGACTTCTTCTGGGTCTGTGTTGATTTCCCCATTTTCATTCCTTATAGCATGGATTTGAGCCTTTTCCTTCCTTTGTTTGATAAGGTTGGCTAAGGGTCTGTCAATCTTATTTATCCTTTCAAAGAACCAACTCTTTGATTCATTGATTCTTTGTGTTGTTCTCTTTGTCTCCACTGCATTAATTTATGCTCTGATCCTTATAATTTCCTCTCTAGCATGTGCTTTGGGTTTCTTTTGCACCTCTTTTTCTAATTGTCTGAGGTTCATCGTTAGATTGTTTATTTCAGTTTGCTCTATTTTCTGAGTGTAGGCATTCACTGCTATGAATTTCCCTCTTAAAACTGCTTTCATTGTGTCCCATAAATTCCTGTATGTTGTGCTGGGGTTGTCATTTAGTTGTAGAAACTGTTTAATTTCTTCTTTAATTTCTTTTGTCACCCATTGGTTGGTCAACAGAGTGTTGCTCAATTACCAAGTGTTTGTGAGGATCTTGGAATTTCTTTTGCTATTCACTTCCAGTTTTAGGGCACTATGGGCCGATAGTATGCAGGAGATAACTTTGATTCCTTTGCATCTGCTTAAGCATGTTCTATGGACTAGAATGTGATCTATTTTGGAGAATGATCCATGAGCAGCTGAGAAGAAGGTATACTCTGGCTTTTTAGGGTGAGAAACTCTGTAGGCATCTAATAAGTCCATTTGGTCAAAAGTTTGAATTAGCGCGCTGAAGGATTAGCTCAGTGGTTCTGGCAACTGCCTCACAAGCGCAAGGTCCTGAGTTCAATCCCATAACCACATACAATGCTGGGTGTGGAGACACGCCCACCAGCAATCAACCAGCAATCACCACCACGTACCACAGTGCCAGGTGTGGTGGCTCACGCCTATAATCCCAATACTTGGGAGGCAGAGACAGGAGGATTGCTGAGTTCGAGACTTGCCTAGACTACATAGTGAGCTCAGAGCCAGCCTGAACTACAAAGCAAGACCCTGTCTCAAAAAAAAAAGAAGTTTGAATTAGCTCAAGTATTTTCTTATTGATTCTTTGTCCAGTTGATCAGTCAATTTGTGACAGTGGAATATTATAGTCCCCTACTACTATTGTATTCATGGTTAATTGGCTTTTCATATCCAGTAATGTTTGTTTTATATAATTGGGTGCATTAGAGTTCGATGCATAGAGATTTATGATTGTTATTCCTTCTCCTGGATTGTTCCCTGTATAAGAATATAGTTACCTTCTTTATCTCTTTTAATCAGTTTGGGTTTGAAATCTATTTTATCTGCAAACAAGATAACCACTCCTGCTTTTTTGCAGTTTCCTGTGACATGGAAGATGGTTTTCCAACACTTTATTTTCAGTCTATGGGTTTCCTTCTGAATTAGGTGTGTTTCCTGTATGCAACAGATTGTAGGATTTTGCTTCTTGATCCAATCTGCTAGTCTGTGTCTTTTAATTGGCCCATTGAGTCCACTGACATTAAGGTTATGACTGATATGGACATATTCAGAGCTGCCATGTTTCCCAGTTCTTGGTTCTTTTCTTCCTTGCTTTCCCCCTTTTCTATTTAGTTTCTTGTTTGCCCCAATGAATTCACTCTCCTGGGTCTCATAAGTATGGAATTTTCTGTGTTTTTTTCCAAGATGTTCTTCAGAATGTTTTAGAGTGCATGTTTCATATTTGTGAAGTTTTTCAGGTGTTCTTTGTCATGAAAGTATCTTATTTCCCATCTATTCTGAAAGATAGTTTTGCAGGATACAACAGTCTAGGTTGGAGGTTCTTTTCCTGCAATGCTTGAAATACTTCTTTCCACGCTCTCCTTGCATTGACTGTGTTGAAAAGTCTGCTGTGATCCTAATGGGCTTCCCTTTGTAGGTGATTTTTTTTCCTTTCTCTCACTGCTTTCATTATTTCATTCTTTTGTTGTGCATCTGGAACCTTGATAATTATATGTCTGGGTGTAGATATTTTTATGTCATGGACTTTTGGAGTCCTATAGGCCTCATTTATCTGTATGTCTATTTCTTTTTTCTCATTTTTTAATTGAATTATTTATTGGTACAATTTATATACATCTCAAAATCATGTATAACATTGGGGAATTTGTACCAGTATATGACACAAGTTAATTCTCATTTTTACCCTTATCCCTACCCACCCACACCTCCCTACCCCCTTTATACATACTCTTTTATTTTCTTTCTGTATCATATTTATTCCTTCCCCTCATCACATTCCCACACGAAATTTCCTATGGAAATTTCCCACTCTATAAAAGCTGTCATACTTTCTAGAGCTCATTTGCATCTACAGGTGTTCATGTCAAAGAGAAGATCCAGAATTTGCTATCTGTGATCTATTTATTTCACTTATTAGTATATCCTCCAGGTGTCTCCATTTCCACCTAAATGGATTGATCTTGTCATTCTTTATGGCAGAGTAATACTCCATTTTATTTTTTAAAAAACCCACATCTTTTTTATCCACTCTCCAGTTGATGGACATTTGGGTTGTTTCCAAGATTGAGTTATCACAAACTGAGCTGCTATGAACAAGGGTGTACATCTGTCGTTCCAATGTGATTTTTAAAATTCCTTTGGGTATATTCCTAGCTGGGGGACAGCAAGGTGTATGCCTATTTCTTTTCCTGTGAAGTTTTCTGTTGTTATCTCTGACAACAGCTTTTTTATGTCTTTTACACTGTCTCCTGCTTCCTCAGTGCCTTCAATCAGTTTTATATTATTTTTCTTTGAGTCATCTAGAAGCCATTGGATTGATTTCTCATGGTCCCTTGCTCTTTTCCATAGGTTATAACTTTCCTGCTCATTGGCTGCTATGCTGTCCTCTAGGTCTGAGATTCGGTTCTCTGCTTCATTCATCTTACTTTGCAAGCTTTCATTCTCCTTCATCATCACCTGGAGCTCTGCTTGAAGCTCTTTAAAAGGTCCCATTTCTTCTGTTATGTTGGATTTTATCATCTCACTGATCTCTTCTTTAATGATGTCTTTTGCTGTGGACAATATCTCTGTTTTGATCACAGAGATGAGTTCTGATTTCCATTTTACTATATCTGCTTTAGTCACCATCTCAAAGAGTCCTGGTGTTTGAGTTTCAGTTTACCCTATTTCCCTTTTCTCTGAATTTCCCTGTGGTGGTGATCTTTGTGTCTGGTCTTTTGTGTGTTTTCTCATTTCTACTCTTTTGTTGTTACTAATGGTATTTGCTTGATTCTTTGCCTGATGACAGGGTAATGTTTGCTGCAGGTCTCTTTCTTTCTATTATTTGGGGTCCTTTGGATGTGGCACCTTCCTTGGGTGTCCTCCTTGAAACTGTAATGACCCTTGAGAGTTCTCACTTCTAACACATCATAGGAGGTATTTGAGCAGAACAATCATATCATCTGTGTTACCATAATACAATGTGTGCCAATATCAGCATTAAACACAGTAAATAAAATGAATAGTTTTGTTAATTTCTATTGTGAAGACTTTGAGCTCATGAGTTACCTCTATGTCCATATGCCAAAATTTAGAATTGATCAGCAATGTGTATACAATATGTACATTTTAAATGTACCCCCAGAACCCTTTGGGGATAAAAGGTCACTGGGGAATCAGGGAGGTAGGGAGACAGGAGAAGAGTGAAATAGGGTTAGCTGATTTATGAAGATCACCTATACTCTAGAACCTCTTATATGCCAGAGGGTATCAGAGGATAAAATAGCATATATAAAACCACACCAACTGTATGCTATAAGACCGTTGGAGACTTTGCTCACCTTCTTATAATAGTACAGAAGAAATAGAGCTGCCTAAGAGTCTTTTACTTCTGGGTATTGCT
Source organism: Thryonomys swinderianus (assembly GCA_004025085.1). Taxonomy (NCBI): domain Eukaryota; kingdom Metazoa; phylum Chordata; class Mammalia; order Rodentia; family Thryonomyidae; genus Thryonomys; species Thryonomys swinderianus. The sequence goes on from PVIC010027658.1 coordinate 20,617, forward strand.
TCTGACAGGAAGATAGGAGAAGATGTGGGGACAAGAGTTGAATAGAGGGGTCTAGGCGTAGATGGCAAAACAGAAGTTGGATTCCCTATGATTATCTATCTATCTATCTATCTATCTATCTATCTATATATCTGTATATATATATCTGTATATATATATATCTATATATAGATATAGATAGATGATAGATAGATAGATAGATAGATAGATAGATAGATAGATAGATAGATAGATAGCTTGCCTGGTCTCTTGGCGTGGCTCAGGTGTGGAGGGATGCAGAAAATCGCTCCGGCTCCTCTTGGGCCTGGGTCCTCACAATGCAGCTCTGGGGTGGGATTGGGGCCGGCTGGCAGACCTCAGCCCTCCTCAGTGGGAACCAAATGGCTCCCGCGTCTGTTCCCAAGTCATCTGTGCACTTCGGGGTGGGGCGGGCTGGCCGGCAGGCCTTATCCCTCCACTGCAGAATTGGATGGTGCCCGGGTTCATTCCCAAGTCGTCTGTGTGCTCTGGGGTCTATTTTGGCTTCTTTTTTAAGAATTTTATTATATGTACTGCCGAAGTGAGCACTCTTTTTTTAAGAATTGTAACTGGCTGGGCTTGATGGCTCATGCCTCTAAATCCAGCACTCAGGATGCAGATGCAGGAGACTGTCATGAGTACGAGGTTTGCCTGGGCTATATAGTAAGTTCAGGGCCAACCTGAAGCAGAAAGCAAGACCCTGTGACAAAAAAAGAAGCACTGCAGACTAGATAAAGAAGATGTGGTTTTTCTGTAAAATAGAGTATTACTCTGCCATAAAGAATGATATGTTTGAGTCATTTATATTCAAATGGATATACCTTCAGGACAATTATAAGTGAAATAAATAGGTCACAGATCTGTAAATAGCATATCTTTTCTCTGGTATGAGAAACTGAAGATGTAAACGAACTCTAGTATATATGGTAGAATTGTGAAATGGAAAATATTCAAAGGGAAATGGAGTGTAGGGGTAAGAAACATGGTGAAGAAAAATATGATGGTAATAAAAAGGGGGAAACAAAGCTATGTTCATAGGGGTGGGAGGGTTATAAGGTGGGTAGGGGAATGGGAAAAATGAGAGTTAAATTGTGTCATACACTGGTACAAATTCTCAATATTGTGTGTGATCATGATGTGTGTGTATATATATATATATATATATATATATATATATATATATATATATATATATATGAAATGTACCAATACAGATTCAAATAAAAACGAACAAAAAAAATCAGGAAACTATGTTTTTTTGTGTTTATTTTGGATTTTATTCTGTTCCATTGGTCTACATGTCTCTTCATTTGTCCATAACATGTTGTTTTGGTTATTATGGCTCTAGAGCATAGCCTAAACTCTGGTATGGCATGCCTATAGCACTGTTCTTTTTGTTCTGGATTGCAGTAGCTATTCTGGAACTTTTCTGATTCCAACTGAAATCTACAACATGGTGTCACACAGGGATCATAGCATCTGTGTTCCTACGAGCTTTGTACTGTGGGTGGCATAAAATTTGGGAACTATACAGTACTACATGGGACAGGCTCCTGGGCAAAAGTGTCTGTCTCAGAGATGATTCTGAGTCGATGCATACAAGAAACAGATACAAGGTCAAACCACCTGACTTTGCATAGTTGACATTCAAATACCCAGATTTTTAGCAGCATGGTCAGATAAATCTGAATGGAACAGTAAGTATTTAAGTCAATAGATTCTACAGCCTGGGACTGAATTTGGGATCCTTCTGCTTTAATCTTCCAGAATGTTAGGAGTACAGTCTTAAAGACCCTGAATACCCTGAAGAAGTCACAGCTTTGAGTGTAGTGTCTTATTTTTTACTTTTAATATGAATTACCACACAAAGTAATAATTTTGTGATTTTAAGCAACTAAGTATCAGTATTTTGCACAGATGAATGAATTAAAAAACTTGTATAAGGTAATTTTATTATAGCAAATATCTTACTGGCCTGAAGGAATGTTTCACTTTTATTAAGCTACATGTTATTATTGTGCATTGGGGGATCTATGTATTATTATCACTAATGTTAATGAAACAAAGCCCATCGTGAGCATCTCTGTGTAAGAAGGAGGCAGATTTGTGGATTAGATGTCCCACTGATGATACCGTCATATTTGTTTAGAGCTCAGTGGTCTAAAGGGGTCTTAAGACTCCACCCTATTTCATTTTCCAGGAACTATATGGTCAGAATGTGAAGAACAACAAATATTTACAGAAGCCTGAAATTTTGGGGAGACCATGGGATCTCAAATCTATATGCTATTGTTTTATTTAATCTCTCTGGGCCTCAATTTACTCATGGTATTAGAAGGTCAACTTTCAGTTCATAATAACAAATGCAAAGTATGGAACACTAGTACACACTCATGATGTGCACATGGTCAGTAATATTCTACATTGATAAACTTGAGAAAACACCCAGGATCCATCAGGATGAATAATAACTGCTCTGTGTCTTACTCCAGGAATAGCTGCACAGGAGGATCTGCAGGTGATTCAGCCTGAGAAGTCAGTGTGGGTCACTGCTGGACAGACAACCACTCTGCCCTGCACTGTGACCTCCCTGATCCCTGTAGGTGCTATCCTGTGGTTTAGGGGGCAAGGACAAGACTGGGAAGTAATCTATAGTTTGAAAGGCCACTCCCCCCAAGTTACAACTGTGTCAGACACCACACAGAGGGACAACAAGGACTTTTCCATCTGCATCAGTGATGTCACCCCAGCAGATGCTGGCATCTACTACTGCGTGAAGTTCCAGAAAAACAGCTCTGAGAACAAAGAGTTCCAGTCTGACAGAGGCACTGAGTTATCTGTGTGTGGTGAGTATGGAATGGGCCTCTCTCACTCCCTGGTATGTGACAATATGTCAGGAATTACACCCTGCCTTCTGTGATCAACACATAAAAAGCAGGTAGTGTCACCAGGTGTGGTGGCTCACGCCTGTAATCCCAGCACTCAGGAGGCAGAGACAGGAGGATTGCTGAGTTTGAGGCT
>PVIC010027659.1:0-12108 GCA_004025085.1 Thryonomys swinderianus
GGTATGTACCACCACGCCTAGCTTCAAAACTCTTCTTAAGGGCCGGAGGGTTAGCTCAGTGGTTCCGGCGCCTGCCTCGCAAGCGTAAGGACCTGAGTTCGATCCCCGGTTACCACATATAATGCTGGGCGTGGTGGCTCACGCCTGTAATCCCAGCACTCGGGAGGCAGAGATGGGAGGATTGCTGAGTTCGCGGCGGTTTGCCTGGGCACCATAGTGAGCTCAGGGCCAGCCTGAACTACAAAGCAAGACCCTGTCTCCAAAAAGCAAAAAAAAAAAAAAAAAAACCTCTTCTTAATAACATTCTTCTAGAACCTGCAACCAGTTTGGAGTTGACACCAAAGTGGAAAATATCCAGTAGTATCTCAAATATGAAGTGTGATTAGTTAACCATTCTAGACTAGCTATTTGTGGGTGAGCAGAACTGTTCCTGATATCTAAAGGAAAAGCAGAGCCATAGTAGTGCTCATTCTTTTTCTAATATCTGTACACCCTAACATCCATATCCTCTTTTTCTAATATCCTTACCCCTTTAAGATTCACTGAGGGTACATAACTTTGATCTGAATTTAGCACTGTGGGCAGCTACTAGTGAAACCAAGCCATATGTTCACTAAAAGAAAGCTGATTTTAGGGTTGGGCAGGAAATGTATGAGATGAAGCTGTCAAACACAAAGACAGTTGAATGAAATACATGGAATATGTAAAAACCCATGATAAATAATGAATTTGACAAAAAACAAAAACAGCTGGGCATGAGATGCATGGCTCTAATCCTAGACCTTGCAGTCACAAACTTAAGGCCATCGTGGGCTGCACAGAGAGACCCTGTCTCAGAGAGAAAAAGAGTAATAAAATCTAAAATCTGACACCATTCAAAATAAGGACAGTACTACTTTGTGAATTGAAAACTAAAAGCAAAGGATTATTTATCTTTGACTTCGTCTATTTTAGGTAATCAGTAGCCCTCATTGTGGGCAATTGTGAAAAGTTTTTCTTTAAAAATTCCATAAAAAAATAAAAATCATCATCTTGCAGTCCCTAATTAAAGTAGGTATCGCTCATCAAAGGATTAAACCATTGGATTAACTGGTGGATGAGAAAATTTCACAAGGAAGGGATCAGGCTGCAGTCCTAGCAGACCTTTGTATGTTTATATTGATGTGATATGTATTGAGCACATGCTAATCCTAGGGAGTATTTTTGCTAGAAATGTAGAAGTTATATGAGCTTGCCAGATTTGGCCAAAACAAAATAGTATAGTTAAATTTGAATTTCAGATAAACAAGTAACTTTTTTAGTATAAGTACATCCTATGCTTGGAACATACTTTGTTTCTATAGCAAGTCAATGGAACAGAATAGGGGGAGGAGTTGGTGTGGGACTACCTTTCAGGAAAAATTGTTTATGAGCCTAAATGTACACCAGCAGATTGATAGCTGAAACTTGCTTGGATTCTGATTTGAAAAAATATTTTTATAGAAAGATATTTTAAAATTATGTGTATGTATATATCTAACTGCCCCAGCACTTTGGGAGGTTGAGGCAAGAGGATCGAAGTTCAAGCCCAGCCTAGAGAATTTAGCAGTTACAACTTAGCGAGATCCTGTCTTAAAATTTTAAAAAAGGGATGGTGCTGTAGCTTAGTGCAAAGACTGTAGGTTCAGTTCCTAGTAACAATGATGAAACCAAGCCACTGGGGATTGAAGCTGCAGGCTGAGCTGCATCCACATTACTTACTTTACTTTTTTTTGTGGAGGTAGTGTCTTGTTAAGGTCCCCAAGCTGGGCTCAAACTTAAGATCCTCCTATCTTAGCCTCCCAGAGTACGGGAAAATCAGGCACGTGTCACCACACTGGTCCCAGCTCTTTTAGTTTGAGACAGGGTCTCACTGAATTTCATAGACTGCCCTCAAACTTTCTTTCATTTTTTTGGAGACAGGGTCTCACTTTGTAGCCCAGGCAAGCTTCAAGCTCACAGCAGTCCTCCTGCTTCTGCCTCTCTAGTGCTGGGATTACAGGAGTGAGCCACTATGCCTGGTACTATGGCATGTGGTATTGATTGGTGGTGGACGTGAGTCACCACACTTGGCATTGTGATATGTGGTTAACTGGGGATCAAATTTGGGACCTTGTGCTTACAAGGAAGACATTGGGGCCACTGAGCTAAATCCCTGGCTCTGGGCTCAAACTCAATCACTAGGTAGGAGCGAGTACTGCTCCTACCCTCTCATCCAATCACATCCCAAGCTGCTCTAAATAAATGCCTGTAACTTCCATAATAAACGGGGGAAGCTTCTCGATCAACATAGAGTCTGTGACTCCACGTCCCTGCTCACCCTCCCGAGGTCGTTGGACAACGGAGACGGTATGATAACCAGCCCAAATGGACGACAACTGGCTCCCAAACATGGGGCATACTGCTGCAGGTTATCCTCCCCCCTTGGCATGACCCCATGGGACAAAAACAACCAACAAAAATGATAACTGGTGTCGCCGGCCTGGGTAGTCTACATCAATGGGTGAGTCAATTTTCACCTATCAGGCCCCAACCTCAACTATCAGGTGGTGGTCAATTTTCACCTATCAGGCCCTGACCTCACCTATCAGGTGGCGGTCAACCTTCGCATACCAGGCCCCAAGCATTGCCTATCAGGCAACAGCCTGCCTTTCCCCAACCCCACCTATTAAGTGGCAGTCAGTCTTCACCTGTCAGGCCCTAGTGTTGCCCATTGGCAATGGCTCAGCTTTCCCTTTCTACCACTCATGTTTTGCCGTGACCTTTTTAATCCCTCTACCCTTAATCTTGGCTTCTTGTTGCCGTCCTATTTGGTGTAGTGCTTACCACGAGCACCACCTCAGTGCCACCATCTTCCCCTCAGGTTCCCACGCTGGTGCTGCCATCTTGGGATCACAAGTCCCACAGTGATACACCGTCACTGTACCCTCTGGTTCCCACACAGGTTCAGCCTTCTGCTACCTCCCCACCAGATAAACTTGCACTTGCCCTTTTCACCATCAACTGCCTTTCCTTTGCTGATCAAGGTCTTTCCCCATCACAGTGTCATTGCCAGCCATTCAATACAGCCCCACCAGCCCCCCCTTGTCTTATGGCATGATCCCTGCACCAATCTTACCCATGGCCCTTCCCCACTTTTAACATGGGGAGGGGATATGCCTGTGTTTTTCCACATGACTCGGCTCAACCCATCTGGATCCCATCAAAAAACATCAAGCCTTACTGTCCACAATCAGCAATGAGATCACTCAAAAGAGCTACCGAAAATGATCCTGCTGACTCTTGTGCTCATACTCCAACATCCGATACCAGCTGATGATACACAAATCAACCTCTAGCCGAGAATTCAACTGTTGCCCTGATGACCTGCATCTCACCAAAATGGTTCAACCATTCCTGCCCCTGGTTCCTCTGCTTTTCCTGACTTCCTCCCATAGCATAGATTCCTGTAAATCTCACTGACCCTTGGCAAGACTCTGATCCCCTCTTTAACGTTGTGCTTTGTTCTAGAACAGGCCCCAAACACGTTTGCCACCAAAGAGACTTGGGGACCTCCACTATCATAGCCATAATTGTCTCACTAGTTGCAGCAGTTACCGTGGCAGCCACCCCCTCCATCACCCTCCATAATTAGACCACTGCCTCTGCCATCACTCGCCTCATCGCAAATACTTCCCAAGCCCTGGGCCAAACAGCCACAATGTTTAAAGACCTCTGAAAGGTGATGCTAACCCTCTAGACCCAGGAAGACCTCATAAGTGAAGAACTTAAACTCATGGAGACCAAGTCCCATGCCTGATGCCACATCAATTATCCTGGCATGTGTGTTACACCTTACCAGTGCTTAAACTGCACCAACCTCACCAACCTCTCTGATTACATGTGGCACACTTGGGATACTGCCTATGATGCCCATTTAAAGGACCTCACCAGAACTATTATGAACATAAATGCCACCAACGACCTTGACTCCCTGGCACTTGAGAATGTTTGGGACACTATCTGGTCAGGACTTCAACATGGTTGGTCACAATTGAGTGTTTGGGTCAAGGGTCTGATTTTGTCATCCCTTTATATTCCTACTGTCGTTGTAATACTCCTGACTTGCACCGTATATACCATCTCAGGAAAGGCTCGTCAGCAGTAGACTCATAAACTCAAAAAAATATCATGTTAGCTGAAGCAATATGACACCACCAGGAGAAAGATGATGGCCAGGTAGAAGTGTAGTTATGCAAAGTACAGCAGGTCTACATCTCTTAAGCCACAGGGGATGTACATGAACAGGGTGAAACCCAAAGATGGATTTAATCAAGCAGAGCCCACTGGTAAGACACCCTTTTAATGTCGGTGCCAAAATGAGTGTACTCCCAGGGAAAAGCTCCTGGTTCATGTCTACTGATTTGCATCCGATTGATCCATGATAGCCCAATCTGTACTAAACTTCCATTGGTCACTCACATCCTCCTCCCTAAATTGGGTCAGAAGGTTGGTCAGTCAATGACGGGTAAGATTTCTTCAGAGAGAAACAACCTAAGCGAGGCGCAGCCATACAGCCCAACTGAGATCTAGATGAGACTGGCTAGCCAATGATGGGTAAGATTCCTCTAGTGGGAACAACCTAAGACAGGCACAGTCACCCCGAGGTTTTTTTAAAAATAAAAGGGAGGAGAGCCGAAGGGTTAGCTTAGTGGTTCCAGGGCCTGCCTCGCAAGCGCAAGGTCCTGAGTTAGATCCCTGGTAACCACATATAATGCTGGGCATGGAGACACGCCCACCAACAATCAACACTACATACCACCATGCCGGGCGTGGTGGCTCACACTTGTAATCCCAGCACTCGGGAGGCAGAGACAGGAGGATTACTGAGTTTGCGATGGCTTGCCTGGGCACCATAGTGAGCTCAGGGCCAGCCTAAACTACAAAGCAAGACCCTGTCTCAAAAAAAAAAAGGGAGGAGATGTAGCCAAACCTTTCTCCAGGTGCTTCCACTTCTCTCTCTCTCTCTCTCTCTCTCTCTCTCTCTCTCTCTCTCTCTCTCTCTCTCTCTCTCCTCTCTCTCACTCCTAGTGGATGAATAGATACAGTGGGCCTTTAAGAAGCCACAGTGACGCAGGTGACTCAGATGATATAGACCAATCATGCATTGCTAAATGCTATTTTCTTCCTTGCGCCTAATCACACCCTGCTGCAAGCACTACTCCCACCCTCTCATCTAATCACATCCCAAGCCACCCTATATAAATGCCTGTAATTTCCATAATAAACGGGGGAAGCTTCTCAACCAACATGGAATCTGGGAGTTGCGACTCCATGTCCCCGCTCACCCTCCTGAGGTTGTTGGACAACAGAGACAATACAGTAACTGGCCCGACCAGACAGCAACCTCCCAAGCAGCTCAGATTACAGTAATTAGCACCATGCCACCTCTAAACAAACTCTTATGGTCTACAAGATTCTTGGGCCGGAGATTTAGCTCAGTGGTTCCAGTGCCTGCCTCACAAGCGCAAGGTCCTAAATTTAGTCCCTGGTAACCACATACAACAATACTGGGCATGGTGACTCACACCCACCAGCAATCAGTACCACATACCACAGTGCCTGGCGTGGTGGCTCATGCCTGTAATCCCAGCACTCAGGAGGCAGAGGCAGGAGGATTGCTGAGTTTGAGGCTTGCCTGGGCTACAGTGAGCTCAAGGCCAGCCTGACCTATGAAGCAAGACCTTGTCTCAAAAAAATAAAATAAAATAAGATTCTTATTTAGTATTTTAAAATAGGAAGAAATATGCCAAATATGGTGGTGCATGTCTGTAATCCTTGCATTTGGAGACTGAGGCAGGAGGATTGCTGCAAATTCAAGGACAGCCTAGGCTACATAGTGAATTCAAGGCCAGCCTGAACCATAGGACAAGACCCTAGCTCAAAATAAAACAAACCCAATGCAAATATTTTACTCTTCAATTTTTGTCTCTCTTCCCACAAAATGCAAATGTGTTTGATGGCAGTGGTACTTTTAAGGGTCTGTGTTTCTCAGATATTTATGATGTGTTACACCAGGGCTTTAATGCATGTGTTACTCTAAATTCACTGACATGCCAGTATTTAAAGATGAGTGTTTCACAGTAAAATATAGAGCTACTGGAAAACAGCAAATTTAAAAAAAAAAATAGGGACTTGGGGTATAACTCAGTGCTAGAGTGCTTTTAGCATAAGTAAGAGCATGACTCCAGTCCAAAGAAAAGCCAAAAAAAAAAAGTTCAACCTGGAGCATTGCAGAATACAGGTCAAACTTAGAGGAGGATCATTACCCTGATAAACCTGTTTAAGATCTTGAGCAAAAATTCTGGGGTTCAGATAGACTTCGTTTCAGTGATAATTTGGCAATTTGAATCCAAACCTACGTGAAGTCACAAAAAGAGAAAAATTAATTTAGTTCTTCCTACTACCTTATAAAATACAACTTTTATCCGAGTAACTGCTGCCATCTATAGCCTAGATTACTAACATATTAGTTGGTCACTCATTGTTTTGTTTTGTTCTGTTTGAGACAGGATCTCAATATGTACTTGAGGCTGGCCTTGAACTCACTATGAATTAAAGTAGCATGAGTATGGCTATCTGGTGAGATAATGGAATTAGCATATCTGAGATATATGAAGTATACAGTTTGAAATTTGGTAAGAACATTGTGGATATCACCCTCTGTTTTGAGATAGGGTCTTGCTGTGTAGTTTGCCCTGGCCTTGAACATGTGTAATAGCCTTCTTAAAGGATTAAAACAGTGTGCCACCAGTTTGGGCTCAAATTTTGTATCCTCTTGCCTTAGTCTTCTATAATGCTAGGATTACAGGCATGCATGTGCCATTGTGCCAGCTAAGAAATGTATTTTCTAAAATAAGTAATATCATCACATAGTTTCAAAACTTAAACACACTATTCTAGGTCCTGCTGAGTGATAAAGACAGCAGTGAAATAGAAATGACAATAGAAAAGATAATTATTAGCACTTATTGGTATATATAGTGTCCTTCCCTTAATTACTCTTTACCATCTAGTTCCCCTCCTTCTATTTGCTTGCTTGTTGGTTTTTGTTTTTTTAATTGAAACAAGGTCTTGCTATGTATACAATAGTTGGGGTGGCATTGAATTCATTATATAGTTCAGGTTAGCCTCAAACTACATGGATCCTCCTGCCTCAGCCGGCTGAGTGCTGGGATTATAGGCACGTACCACCACACCCAGGCCTAAGAAATTACTATTACTTGTGCAACCTGTCATATGTTATGGCTGCTAAGCAAATATATGGCTCTACTATAGGCCAGTTATCTCTCTTTAGTAAATGGTACATTTACAAACTGTTCTTAGATTGCTTTATCATTTAACACACTATATTGAAAAGCTTTCTTTCTCTAACAATGTATTGAAGTTTACTTACTCTGTAATTGCTTCATAGTATTCCATTCAAAGAACAACCATAATTTAAGTTATCCCAGTTCTATTTCTTTACTGTTATAAATAGTGCTGTAATGAATATATTTATGTCATTTTGTACTTATAAACAAAATCAGTAAGAGTAAGTTTCTAGAGGTAGAATTGCTGGAGTTTGGTTTTTGTTTTTTTTTTTCTAACTTGGTTGTTTTGTTTTGGTGCTGGAAATCAAACCAGAGCATGTTCCTTACTGTTGAAATACATTTCTAGCTCTTGTATTTGTAATTTTGATTGATATTGGTCAATGAGTCACCTGGGGAAATTTTTTAATTTTTTTACCTCTCCCCCTGTAACCAGGAGTTTGTTTTGTTTTTCTGTGGATATAAAATAAGGTTCAGGGAGCCGGGCGTGGTGGCTCATGCCTGTAATCCCAGCACTCGGGAGGTAGAGACAGGAGGATTGCTGAGTTCGAAGCTTGCCTAGGCTACACAGTGAACTCAGAGCCAGCCCAAACTAGAAAGCGAGACCCTGTCTCAAAAAAAAAATAAAATAAAATAAGGTTCAGGGAAAGTTCTTTTTAGAGTGATTCTGACATTTATCCCACGAGAAGAAGGAGGGGGCTGAACCTTTATAACATGGAATGTGGCACAAAGAAGTGTATTTAATTTTATTTGTTTTGTTTATTATACTGGGGTCAAACTCATAGCTTTAGGCTTAGAAAGCAGGTAGTGGCACCACAGAACTAAATCGCCAGCCAAGCATATTTAATTTTAAGACAGAAGAACATAGGCTAACTGTAGAGTCCAGAAATGTGATATGACTGTCACCTTCTGTTAGAAGTATGTCAGTGACTGCTTTAACCTACATATCTAAATTACTACTCATTTTAGCATCTTCACCCATAATATTATGGAATATCCAAGCATTGCAAAATGACTATGTTAATTTTGCAAGTATTGATTAAGAGATTCAGAAAAGGCCATAAGTGGCAGAGTTGAATTGGGACATGTTTGTTATGTCACCAAGGGGATGAGTGTGTGAAATACAGGATCTTGTACAATCTGTGGAAAATGAGAAGACGGCATAGCACTAACAGCCTGTTCCGTGGGTTAAGTTGAATCAAGTAGGGAATACAGCTGCTTAGAAATAGCTTAAAATAAAACATTGAAGGCTTATTCTATTCTAGGTTCTGTGCTAGGCAGTAAAGATATTAGAAATATAGAAATAATAACAGCAGTAGTAGTAACTATGTACTCTCATTGGACACTAAACAGGTACCAGATATAATACTGCTTTTACCAGTATTTTGCAAGAGTTTTATAAATATTTTTTCATTGATTCCTAATTCTAAAAACTGTGGGATGTTATTGCTTTCCCATTTTAAAGTTAAGGAAGATGAGTTTCAGAGATGTTAAGCAAATAACTTGTCAAAGGTCCTGAACATCCTTCATAGGATTGCTTGGAGGTTAACAAATACAGCACCTGGTGACATTGCCTGGTATATATTAAATGTTCATTACATACTAGTTGCTATTACTACCAATGAAGCACAGAGAAAAATATAATTTATTCCCTGCCAAGACTCACTTTATGATTTATGTCTAGAAGTTCCCCAAACCCCATGGGGTCACAGGCTGTTTTGGAGGTAGCTAAATCTAGAGTGTGTGATTGATTCATGGTGGGGCTAGAGGCTCAAGGCATCAAGATTAAGGGCTTGTGCTGGGCCTGGTGGCTCACGCCTGTAATCCCAGCACTCGGGAGGCAGAGGCAGGAGGATTGCTGAGTTCGAGGTTGGCCTGGGCTACATAGTGAGCTGAGAGCTAGCCTGAACTACAAAGCGAGACCCTGTCTCAAAAAAAAAAAAGATTAAGGGCTTGAGTGCCCTAAGTAATCTGAATAAGATGAAGGAGCAGAAAGACACAGTTAAGGTCCCTTGTTGCTTTTGCCACCTCGTGTATCCCATGTTACCACCCCTGCCATGGAGCCAACCAGTTATGGACTGTAAGCCAAGTCAACCTTTACGCCTTTAACTTTGGGTGTCAGTTACTTTGTCTTACCAAAGAGAAAAAAATAACTAATACGCCCACCTCCCTCATAGAAGAAAAACATAGGGTTTTTCCTAGGAAAGACTGACATTCCATGTAGAAGAGACCGTAGTAAAGGAATTGGTGATCGGTTTAGCTACTCCTGGGGTGCTTGAGGTGAAATGATAGAATAGGATAAGAGATGAAGGAAGCTCCAGGTTGGAGGAAAAGCTCTTGAACCATCTTGTTTTGTTTTTTGAGATGGCTGTTGCTATGAAGTTCAGGCTGGCCTTGAACACAGCAGTTCTGCTTCAGCCTCCTGCTGGGATTACACACACGTGCCACAACACTCAACTTCTTTCTTGAGCTGTCTTGTAAGGATAGACCTAACTCAATTCACTAGCAGAAGGACTTAGGAACATTTCAAGCAAAGGTACCAGCATTTTTTGGGTTTTTTTGCTATTTTTAAAAAGTCAGTGCAGACAAGACACCACTGCACATAACCTTTCAGAATGACCAAAAGTCAGAGCACTGACCTCACCAAGTATAGGCTTTAGTGCAAAGCAGTGGAAAATCTCACTCATTGCTGGTGGGAATGTAAAACAGTACAGCAACTGTGCAAGACAGTTTGGCGATTTCTAACAAAACTGAATAGATTCTTACCATATGACTCAGCAATCCTACACCTTGGTATTTACTCAAAAGAATTGAAATGTATGTCCACACAAAACATGTTCACAGATGTTTGTAGAAGCTTTATTCATGTTTGTCACAACTTATAAGCATCCAAGATGTCTTTTGTTATGTGAAGGAATAAACTGCCAATTCAGATAATGGGATTTGGGGGGGAGGGGACAGGGTCTCACTTCATAGTTCAGGCTGGCTCAGAGCTCACTATGTAGCCCAGGCAAGCCTCAAACTCAGCAGTCCTCCTGCCTCTGCCTCCAGAGTGCTGGAATTATAATTACAAGTGTGAGTCACTACGCCCAGCACTGTGGTGTGTGGTACTGATTTCTGGTGGGCATGAGTCACCATGCCCAGTATTGTTGTATGGGGTTACCAGTATTGAACTAGGGATCTTGCACTTGCTAGGTAGACGCTGGAACCACTGAACCAAGTCTCTGACCCAACAGGATATTTTTTACCAGGGAAGAAATGAGCCATGAAACCATGAAAAAACTTGGAGGAAACCTAAATTCATATTTCAAAGTGAAAGAAGCTAATATAAAAAGCTACATATATACTGTATGATTCCAATTGTGTGGCTTTCTGGAAAAGACACTGTGGGGCAGTAAAAAGGTCAGTGATGACTGGGACATGAGAGTGTGAAAGATGAATAAGCAGAGCATGGAATACTTAGAGCAATGAAACTTATTCAGATGTGAACGTATGTCATTATATATTTGTCTAAATTTAGTGTAACACTAAAGTGAGTCCTAATGAACAATGATGATCATTGTTAGTGTAAGTTGATTGGTATAAGAGATAATACCTATGTAGACCATGGGATATTTGAGAAATCTCTGCCTTCTACTCAATTTTATTTTGAATCTAAAACTGCTTTTTAAAAGCTAATAAAGGGGCTGTTCTGGTGCTTGCCTCACAAGCTCAAGGTTCCAAGTTGATACTCAGTACAAAAAAAAAAAAGGCTAATAATAAAATTTAAGGCACAGAAATGGCACTATGTCTACTGCTATGAAACAAACTATCTCCTCCCAGCTCTGTGTCACTTGGGTTGGGCTTCAATAGGTAATTTTTCTCCTGGTTTCATCCAGGGCCACACCTATGGGTATAATCATCTCCTGACACCATTGGACTAAACGGTCTAAGATGACTTCTCTTGAATGTCTGCATTAGTGAGAATTATTGACTGACTTCTTCACATGGCAGCAATAGAAACTGCAAGACTGCTTTACATAGCAGCAACAGAAATTGCAAGGACTCTGGAGATCTAAGCATAGAAGTCTAATTGTTGCTTCCATTATATTCTGTTGGCCAAAACAAATTATAAGGTCATGCTAGATCCAGTGGGAAGAGAAATAGACCCTACTTCCAGATGGAAGAGCTGCTAAGAATTTGTGGGGGGTTTTTTTTTTGCCTTTTCTTTTTTAAATTCATTTTATTGGTACATTTTATATACGCTTGTGATTTGTTGTTCTTGTTTTTTTGGTTTTTTGTTTGTTCGGTTTTTTTTAATTGAATTCTTTATTGGTACAATTTATGTACATCTCACAATCTGTTTGTTCGTTTTTGAGACAGGGTCTCATTCTATAGTTCATACTGGCTCTGAGCTCACTAAGTAGCCCAGACAGAACTCAGCAATCCTCCTCCTTCTGCCTCCCGAGTGCTGGGATTACAGGCTTGAGCCACCAAGCCTGGCATTTGTGGTATATGGTACTGACTGTCAGTATTGTGTGTGGTTACTGATGATTGAGCCAGGGACCTTGTACTTCCTAGGCAGGTACCAGAATCACTGAGCTAAATCCCAGGCCCCATTTTTTAGTTTTTTTGAGACAGGGTCTCACTTTGTAGTTGAGGCTGGCCCTGAACTCATTATGTAGCCCAGACAAGCCTCAAGCTCAGCAGTCCTCCTGCCTCTGCTTCCCAAGTGCTGGGATTACAGGCATGAGCCACCAGG
>PVIC010027659.1:12208-23822 GCA_004025085.1 Thryonomys swinderianus
CCGCGAACTCAGCAATCCTCCTGTCCTGTCTCTGCCTCCCGAGTGCTGGGATTACAGGCGTGAGCCACCACGCCCAGCATTATATGTGGTAACCGGGGATCGAACTCAGGTCCTTGCGCTTGCGAGGCAGGTGCCGGAACCACTGAGCTAACCCTCCGGCCCTGTAAAACCATTTTAAAAAAAGAAAATGTAGCTGGACCTGGTGGCACAGCCCTGTAATTCTAACACTTTGCATGGCTAATGTAATAAGATCCTAAATTCTACTCCTGGCTGGGGAAATTAACAAGAATTTAATCTCAAAATAAAACAGTAAAACAGGGTTGGGGAGGTTACTAATTTCCAGTACCAAAAGGAAAGGAAGAAATCAAAAGAAAGAAGGAAGAGAAAATGTAATTTAAACTTACTTTTTGTTGTTGTTTTGTTTTGTTTTTTGGGACAGGGTCTTGCTTTGTAGTTCAGACTGACCTTGAACTCACTATGTAGGTCCAGGTTAGTCTCGAATCCATGGCAATCCTTATTTGCATGAATTTAAACTTGATTAACTCCTGTGGAGAACACAGAGTCCTGACTTTACTTTTAGATCAGGAGGGCCTGGGATTTATCTCAGTGGTTCCAGCGTCTGCCTTGCAAGCAGATCTCAAGTTCTATCCCCAGTATCACATACCACAATGCTGTGCGTGGGGTTTACATTTGTAATCCAAGCACTCAAGAGGCAGAGACAGGAAGATTCCCAAGAGTTAGAGGATAGGCTGGGCTACATAATAGGCTCAGGACCAGCCTGAACTACAAAGTGAGACCCTGTCTCAAAAAAAAAAAATTTAAGACCAGGAATGTGTTATTTCCACCATATCATTTGGTAGTATTTAATTAAATATCTGGTGTTGTTTTTTAAGCATGTTACTGTGTAACCATTTAAAATCTTGGCCAGTATTAATTTCCTAAGAAATAACCTGATTCATATTCTGTCTAGGTAAATATAGATGACCACCTTTTAGAATGGTTTAAAATACTAAGTTAATTAATTCTAAATTGATGATATTTTTAGTTTTAAGTAACTTTGGCCAGAACTCAGCAAATATAACTGTAATTTCCTTTGAGTTGTATTAGTTTATAATCCTTTGTAGTCTGCTATTGAATTCCGCTTTCTATTTTAAAAGAGTTCATAGCCTTTGTTCATTAATCACTGGAAACAGTTGTGCAACATGCCTTGACATTAAGTTGAACATCTATAATTAGTCCTGCTACAATCAGTGGTTGAGAACAAGATTTCAGTAGTCTGTGTCATGTGTTAAGTAGACATTGCAAGGTTAGAAGGAACTCAAGAAGTAAGTAAATGATTTGTGTTGTATGTATGTCTATGTAACTATTTAAATACAGAATTCACCAAAAAATGTATGCATCAAGAAAAGAAAAACCTGTGTAAATATTTTACTACTGAATTTATTGAGAAAGTGTCTCATGGGATTAATACAAGTTACCTTTGGCCTCTACAAGTACAAGAGGTACTCAACATAGTGGCCATTAGCTTCCAGACATTTGTTAGTATAGTGAGCTACTGAAATGTGTATAGATTTGTTTGGTAGGCTCCATATATATTTGAAAGTATCTAGATGAACATATATATATATATATATATATATATATATATATATATATATATATATATATATATATAGTACCAAATCATCTTTATGCTGTTTAGCTACTTATTGAAAACTTGGTGACAAAATGTATTTCTACATGTTTTCTTATGCCTTGAGAGGGAATATGAGTTTAACAAGGTCTTACTAGGTACACTAGACTGGCCTTGAAATCTGTGTAGCCAACGTGGCCTCAAACTTAAAATTCTCCTGCCTCAGACTCCGAAGTGCTGGGATTGCATGTTTGTGTTACCACGTCTGGCTCAGCTCTTAATTTTTAAAGGAAATTTTTATTACATGTACTCTTAAATGAATGACTTTTTCCCTCCTCTCTCTCTTCAGAATTTATAAAAACCTATTTACAAAAATGGCATCCTGGTTATATGAATGTCTTTGTGAAGCTGAACTTGCACAGTATTATCCTCATTTTAATGCCATTGGCCTTCAGAAAATAGACGAATTAGCCAAGGTTACCATGAAAGACTACTCCAAGTTGGGAGTCCATGACATGAATGACCGCAAACGTCTCTTCCAACTGATCAAAATCATTAAGATTATGCAGGAAGAAGAGAAAACAGTCAGTAGCCCAGACCATCCTTCTGAGACAAGCAGCCAGTACATTAAGACTCAGGAATTCAGATCTGGCCCTCGAAGACAACTACAGTTTGATTCTCCTGTTGACAGCAAAGACAAAACTGCTAACAAAAATGGGTTTGAAATGCATAATATATCAGATTTCTGTGCAAATGAAAAAAAGTCCACTTACCTGAAAGTGCTGGAACATAAGCTGCCAGATGATTCTCAGTACCATACAAAAACACAGACTCTGAACACCACAGCTGCTGATTCCTATGTGCAAACAGAAAGTAATGCTTCACTGTTTTCATCAAATCTCTTTTCTCCATTACTGGGAAACTGTGATATTCCCGTTATTCAGAGAGTGTCTCATGTTTCAGGGTACAACTATGGAATTCCTCAGTCTTGTATCAGGTAATAATTTTTATTTCTTTTTTTTTTTTTGAGGGAAAGTTGCCTCGAGTAAGGGCAGGCATCTCCATGACTAAAAGAGAGCAACTATTATTTGTAGTAAATAAACAGAACAGAAATGACGTGCCAGGGATTTAGCTCAAGCAGTACCATGCCAACCTTGAATGCACAAGGGCCTGAGTTCAACTCTCAATACCACAAAAAAAAAAAGAAAGAAAGAAATGATAATGGATAGCTTTTGTATCAATAATAGAAATACTGAACCTGGGGGTGGAAATTAACAAGGAATTGGAACTGTCCAGATTGCAGAAAGATGATATTGTTCATGTGCATCAAACAGCTGCTACTTGCCATGATTCATTGTTGTTCCTGTAATAGACCTATCTATCTATCTATTTATTATAGTGTCACATAATACATCTATTACATACATTAAAGTAAAATAATTAACTTGCTTTTTACAATGGAAAAAAATGATAAAATTAACACAATTTTTTCCAAAGGCTATCAAATTCATTTCAACAAACCAGAAGTCTAATAGCTTAATTAAAAGCAAAGAGCAGGGAGTTAAATGAAGTAGGTCTTCGGAGCACACAATTCTTCTGGACACATTGAAGTCTGCTCTTAATTCAGAATGCTTTTTATTTTACAATTCTAGTTCTGGAAAAAGAGATGATTTTGGTGTATTACAAAGAATAAGACTTGTGGTATCAAATAGAGTTTGAGAGTCAGAAAAACAAGTTATTTTTACCTAGTTCTTCAAGTTAGAATTTAAAATAAGTTCCCTAATAGATGAAATATTGAGTAATCCCTAATTGTAACAGTGATATAATAGGAAATATATTCTTTTAAAAATTATAGGGCATCGTGTTTTCTTTCCTTGATGGTTCACCCTCCTGATGTAGGTTCCTACTCTTTTTTTTTTTTTTTTTTTTTTTGAGACAGGGTCTCGCTTTGTAGTTCAGGCTGGCTCTGAGCTCACTATGTAGCCCAGGCAAGCTTCGAACTCAGCAGTCCTCCTCTCTCTGCCTCCTGAGTGCTGGGATTACAGGCGTGAGCCACCACTCCCAGCACTGTGGTATACGGCGTTGATTGTTGGTGACCGTGAGTCTCCACGCCCAGTATTGTATGTGGTCACCGGGGATCAAACTCAGGACCTTGCACTTGTGAGGCAGGCGCCGGAACCATGAGTTAACCCTCCAGCCCTTGTTTTTTATTTTTAAAGTAATATATGTGAGTCATTGGAAAACAAATCGTTGTTGTTGTTTTGTGTGTGTTTTGTTGTTGTTGTTTTACTGGGGATTAAACTCAGGACCTTGCCCTTATAAGGCAGATGCTGGAACCACTGAGATAAATCCCCAGTATTAATCTTTTTTTCTTTAAGTTTTTTTTTTTTTTTTTAGTTTTTTGAGACGATCTCACTTTGTAGTTGGGGCTGGCCCTGAACTCACTATGTAGCCCAGGCTAACCTCGAGTTCACAGCAATCCTCCTGCCTCTGCCTCCTGAGTGCTGGGATTACAGGGGTGAGCCACCACGCCCAGCACTGTGGTGTGTATCAAATTTGGTACTTTGCACTTGCCAGGGAGACACCAGAACCCCTGAGCTAAATCCCCAGCCCAGCATTAATCTATCTTTTTAAAAATGTTGTTGTATGTGCCTTAAGACAAAGTATATCTGGTCTTATATTGGCTAAGGTTCCAGTTGACCTTATAACTAGTTCTTGTACTCCAAAACAAGAATGACTCAGATTTAAAGATTGGAAATATCTATAGTAATTTGAAATGTATAAGTGGGCTTTGTAATGTTTCTGAAAACTTTAATTTTTGGTTTGATCTAATGGCACGCAGAGCATTTAGTACAGTACTGTTCTCTCTTAATTATGAAAGAACTACATTGTCCTGTGACTGAATCCAAGATAATTACTGTCCTTTTGGTTAGCTCAGTGATAAAAGAGCAAATCTTTTTTAATATTAATCTTTTATTGAATAACAAATTTATAAATAAAAATACCACTGTGTTATCTAACATTATCACTGAGCATGCCTACCTAAATATTACCTTTACATTTATTTGACAGATGTTAAATACTGTCTGCTAGGTCTGACTGAAGTATAAACATAATTAGGATATTTGGAAGCTCTGAGACTCTTAGAGGGTAGCGTGTATGGGATGACAGCTATAGACTACCATATGCTGCCACAGGTGCTCTTATAGACAGCTCTACATACAAATTCAGAATGAACACTGTTCACGTGGGCTTTCTCACATTAACTCATGTCCCATTTTATATTAGAGAGCTAAAGGTAAGAAAATACATTTCCTTCAATATCCCTCAGATCCTAAATAGTGGTAAGGACTTTTGAATTTAAAAAAAAAATTGCCTTACCAACTTAAGACTTTCCATTAGGAATCACCATATCCAAAGGAATTTCTTTTTGGATACCTCACTTCAGGCTTTTGCTTTGCAAATATTTCAGAAGTTCGAATTACTGGTCTTAGAATTTTAGCTAAAGTCTAATGCATTTAGAAAACTGGTTGCCCTGACTTAATTAACATCTGAAATAGGTCTAACTCAAGTTATGTTAATTCTGCATGTCATAGTTTATTTCTTCTATGGAAGGCTGAGCACTTAAATCAATGTCTTTTAAATTATACATTCCTTTTTGTCCTTTTGACTTAAAACCATAGACCTTTTATCCATACACTTCATTCTAGAGTTCTTGCACAATTTTTAAAAGGACTAAACATTTTCTGTACTCTGATTAGCTTCATATGATTAAGTTATTAATACTCAACAATAGCTAGAGATTTTGACACAAAACCTTTGTTAAAATGATACATTAAAATTTTCTGTTTTCAGTTCAGCACATACCCAGACTGAGCACATTCAAGCCTAACCTGGAAAACTTAGTAAGACACTGTCTCAAAATAGAATTAATTTTTCCCCACTCGGCTGTTACTGGTTATTGAACCTAAGGCCTTGTGCATGCTCTACAAGCACTCACCAAATTGCCCAGGATATCATTTAACTTGAAGTCTTTCTGCCTCAGCCTGTTAAATATAGGGGATTATAGGCATGCATCACTATGCCTAACTAAAGTTTCCTTTTTGTGTGTATAAAAAGAAAACATGCAGGGCCAGAGATTTAGCTCAGTGGTTCTGGCACCTGCCTCGCAAGCACAAGGTCTTGAGTTCATCCCCAGTAACCACATACAATGCCAGGCGTGGTGATTCATGCCCACCAACAATCAGTACCATATACCACAGTGCTGGGTATAGTGGCTCATACCTGTAATCCCAGCACTGGAGAGGTAGAGGCAGGAGGACTGCTGAGTTCATGGCATGGTTGGGCTATACAGTGAGCTCAGGGCTAGCCTGAACTACAAAGTGAGACCCTATCTAAAAAAAAAAAAAGAAAACATGTAAAAGAAGAGACAATAAAACAGTATTTTCCCATTTAACTTCAAAGTGGTGCTTGCTTGTCTTTTTTTTTTTCCCTCAACACTGGGTATTGAACCTCGTGAAGGCAAGTCCACCACCACTGCCACCAATGAGCTGTGACCCAGCTCCAAATGATTTTTTTTTTCTTTTTTGGGGACAAGATCTCACTATGTACTTCAGGTTTGTCTGGAACTTACTATGTAGCTGCGACTGGCCTTGAATTCAAAGTGATCCTCCTGCCTCAACTTCCTGAGTGCTGGGATTAAAGGCATATGCCACTACTTCCATGTATTGGTTTTTGTTGTTGTTGTTGTTTTGAGACAGGGTCTCACTTTGTAGTTCAGGCTGGCCCTGAGTTCACTACGTAGCACAGGGAAGCCTCAAACTCAGCAGTCCTCCTGCCTGTGCCTCCCAAATGCTGGGATTACAGGTATGAGCTACCACACCTGGCATTGTGGCATGTGGTACTGATTGCTGGTGGGTATGAGTCACCATGCCCGATATTGGTGTATATGGTTACCAGGGATCAAACGAGAGACCTTGCACTTGCTAGGTAGGCGCTGGAACCACTTGAGCTAAATGTCTGACCCTCATATATTGGTTTTTATAAAAAGCTTGCCTTAACAGATATACCTCATACATTATATTAGAAATTTTATTTACTTTAACAAAAAAAGAAAAAGACTAATTTAGATCCTGGTAGCAAAATAATTTTTTCCAGCCAGAAAAGTTACAATTGAAATGAATGAATTCCACAGTATAGCACCTTGTTTTTGTCTTCTTGCGGTACTAAGGATCGAACTTGGACTCTTGTGCTTACAAGGTAGCATGGTACCACTTGAGCTACATCCCCAGCCCTTAGTATACTATCTTGTGTAAAATCTATTATGAAAGGCTTTTTAGGAGGCTATCAAATTCTGGAGTGCTATAAAGCAGAGAATAATTTCTTCTAAGGTATTCTTATAAAATGTACCAGAAGCATTGATCCAGGTAAAACCATCTCCTTTTGAGAACTTTTTTTCCTTATTACCTAGCTTTAGAGGAATTTCTATATAAGTAAGTGATCAGCTCTTAGATATATTGACCACCATAAGACTCAGCAAGTAAACCTGATGAATTTTATATACTTAAGGATGGTACCTCAAATGTTGGGTGTTAAAGTGAAGTAGTTGAATGAGGACAGTGAAAGAATGCATCTGAGTGAAGTTTAAATTAGTGGTGGACATAGCATTGTTCTGGCAAGGAGAAATATGTGATTATGTTCTAACAAACAAGTACACTTTGAAGGGACAAAAGAGGAAATAAAGAAATAGGACACAGGAGGGCCGGAGGGTTAACTCAATGGTTCTGGCGCCTGCCTTGCAAACACAAGGTCCTGAGTTCGATCCCCGGTAACCACATACAATGCTGGGCATGAAGACTTACACCCACCAACAATCAATACCACATACCACAGTGCCGGGTGTGGTGGCTCACGCCTGTAATCCCAGCACTCGGGAGGCAGAGACAGGAGGATTGCTGAGTTCGAAGCTTGCCTAGGCTACATAGTGAGCTCAGAGCCAGCCTGAACTACAAAGTGAGACCCTGTCTCAAAAAAAAAAAAAAAAGAAATAGGACACAGGAAGGGGCAGGACAATCTACAAGGACCAGGAAGAAAAGTACATTGAAACTTGGCACCTAATTCAAGGTATTTAGTAAACCATAGTAGGATTAAGAATAATTTAGATTAACAGTCAAAGAAAATGGTGAACATGCAGAATAATTGGATAGAATATGAATATGAGATGTACGTTTGGGTTTTGTAAATGTCCTGGAAGAGTGAGTAGCACATACTGTATTAGATTTTGAGAATTAATAAGCCTGAGCTTCAGGGACATAAAGAACATATATTATTAGAATTCTATATCTGGAAGCTAAGGACAGAAATCTTAGGGCTGACTTAAGAATTTATTTGTTTGGGAGTTTTTGTTTGGTTTTTTGCAAGACAGCGGGTGGTGTAGGGTAGGGATGGCGATGGAAGTCAGAAGTACTACTATAAGAACTGTCTCATTGTTGCTTTAGTAGGTTAGTAAAAGGTCATTATGCCCAATATACAACAAGATGTACTGATTCTTTGAGCTGTTATGTAGCTTTCTCTTATTATTAAAAATTAAAGCCTATTTTATAAACAAATATCAGGCAGAACACCTCAGAGAAAGAGAATTTTTGGACTGAGATGGAGAAAATCAGAGTTTGTGTTCGGAAACGACCTCTGGGCATAAGGGAGGTACGCCGTGGAGAAATTAATATTATTACTGTAGAAGACAAAGAAACTCTACTTGTGCATGAGAAAAAAGAAGCAGTTGACCTCACACAATATATAATGCAGGTATGATGTGGGCTTTTTTTGTTTGGAATCAGTATTATCAAGTATGTTGGTTTGATGCTTTTGGTTTATATGGTTCCATACATTTTCTAAAATCTATTTTCTGGTTTGGATACCTGACATAACATTATATTAAATCACTGATAGTTTGGACCTTCATTTTTTTAAAAGTATGATGCAGTAGGTTATATGAAAGTATAATTCCTCTATTCTTATGTGATGGAACTGGATCATACATGTGCCTAACACATTTTCTATGAATTTATACATAACCAACCTGGAGGGGAGAAGAGGATAAAAATAATTTTTTTGAGACAAGGTATCATATAGTTCAGACTGGTCTTGAACTCACTATATAGTCTCAGCTGGCCTTGAACTAGCAGCAGTCTTCCTGTCTCAGCCTCCCAAGTTCTGGACACAGTAAGCACCGGCCTGCCTGGCATAAAATAATTTAAATAAATGGTGTCAGTATGTCAAATCACTAAACATGTCCCTTGGAGTAACTGTGAGGTGCTCTGTCACATAGTTTGACTATATTCTTTTTTTAGGGTGTTTTTTTTTTCTTTTTTTTTCTTTAAGACAGGGTCTCGCTTTGTAGTTCAGGCTGCCCCTGAGCTCACTATTGTAGCCAAGGCAAGCCTCAAACTCAGCAATCCTCCTGTCTCTGCCTCCTGAGTGCTGGGATTACAGGCACGAGCCACCACACCTGGCACTGTGGTATGTGGTACTGATTGCTGGTGGGTGTGAGTCACCAAGCCCAGCATTGTATGTGGTTACCGGGATCGAACTCAGGACCTTGTGCTTAAGAGGCAGGCGCCGGAACCACTGAGCTAAATTTCCGGCCCGTGGGGGTTTTTGAGGCAGGGTCTTGCTTTGTAGTTCCAGCTGGCCCTGAACTCAACAATGTAACCCAGGCTAGCCTTGAATTCACAGCAATCCTCCTGCCTCTGCCTCCCAAATTTTGGGATTGCAGGCATGAGCCACCATGTCCAGCTTTGTGGTGTGTGGTACCAGGGAGGGAATTTGGGATTTTGTACTTGACACACTGGAACCACTAAGCTAAATCCTGGGCCCAGATTGTATTCTTGCCTACAGCTTTTCTGGTACTGAGAATCAAACTCAGGACCTTGCATTTGCCAGGCAGGCCCAGCACCGCTGAGCAACATCCCCAGCTCACAATGTAATCTTGTCATTGTGATGAGTGTGAGTTTCGAGTTTAGTGCTAGACAATCTCTTGTAGAACACCAAGGCTCCAGATAGCAACCAACTGCTTATTTTGGTTTTCAGCTGCCTTGGGCTTAAATTTAACTAGTCAAAACGGGGATGTGATAAGGTCAGTTTGGGTAGCGTAGATTTCAGTGAGTAAGTACAATTTAGGTGTATGTTTTCATATCTGAATAAAACATTGTTAGTTAAAGCACATTAAAATATCTATTATCTGCTAAAATATTTTGAAGAAGGTTTGGTGTTGACCTTATTCTAAGCTAATAGATAACTCTTCACTATCAAAAAGAAGCAGCAAACTCCACAGATGGGAGAAATCGTGTTTTTGATACTTAAAAATTTGTGTAACTAGGTGCTCCAAAATTGTGAAACAATTGTGAATAATCAAAAACAGAGCAGGTTTGGGGTCAGAGATTTAGCTCAGTGGTTCCAGCGCCTGCCTTTCAAGTGCAAAGCCCTGAGTTCCCGTAACCACACACAATGCTGGGCGTGGTGACTCACGCCCACCAGCAATCAATACCACATACCACAGTGCCGGGCGTGGTGGCTCATGCCTGTCATCCCAGCACTTGGGAGGCAGAGACAGGAGGATTGCTGAGTTTGAGGCTTGCCTGGGCTACATAGTGAGCTCAGGGGCAGCCTGAACTACAAAGCGAGACCCTGTCTCAAAAAAAAAAAAAACAGAGCAGGTTATCCGCCAGATGTAAAGATTTTGTAATTCAGTTTGTATTGCTCTGAATCTGTCTCCTGAAACTTTCATATTATATTTATTCTCCTTCTTTCTGTTACTTCCTTGCCTTACCAGCTATAAACAAAAAATGATTAGTAATCTGGGGTGGTAGCAATTCACCTTAGCTGGTATTTTACCCTACAAGAATAAGAGCTGGGGGGATTTAGTTCAAGAGCTGGGAATTTGGCTTAATGGCACTGCGTCTGCCTCTAAAGTGCAAGGTTCTAAGTGCAATCCCTAGTACAACACACACAGATTAAATCCTTTAATACTGAAGTCAAGTTGTTAAAACATCCCTCTCACGCCTGTATTGTTCTTCTTCTTTGATGACCAAAATTGGGATTCTTGGTGACATTCAGAGGATTCTACCAAGTGTTTCTATGGGCAGTAAATTACCAGGCCACTGTTTAACCAACCCAATCACTTTAACGGCCTTATTGATTGCTGATCAATGCACAGTCTATTAGGTTTTAGTGGGAGGTATTTATTTTGAGATGGTCTAAATGACCAATTAGTTGTAATGCTATCTAGTTCCATGGCTAGTTATACCCACAGTAATAGTTCTATCCAATCACTGTCTACCTGAGACTTCTTTAATGATGCTTCAATCACAGTAATTCCCTTAAGGAGGCATCATAGTAACTTTTGTATTTTTCCATTATCCCCAAACACAATAAACTTACTTCTTTGTCATTACCATTGATCAATATTTATTGAATACCCATAGTTTCCTCTCCTATTTGAACTTTGGACCTTTGCTCTCATAGATCAAAGTCCTTAACTGTCAATGTTATTTCATAGAAATGTTAGGAGGACTTTATTCTCTTTTTCTTTCTCAAAGCAAAAGAAGAAAAGGGAGGTTCATAGCAAACATGGTGCTAAATAAATATTGATTCTCAGTTTTTTGAGTCTTATTTTTAAATTTACTCAGGGATTAAAACAATAGGTGTTTGTCTAATTAAATATCCTGTCCTTTCAAATCTTGTTACTTAGGAAATGTGATCATATATATGTAGGGTGCTATCCTTTTAACCACTAAGTTTTATAATATCAGCATGATGAGTGAAAAAACGAAAAAACAAATAGTTTTTGTTTTGAGACAAGGTCTTGCTGTGTATAGTCCAGGCTGATTAAACTCACAGTGTCACAGCAACCCTCCTGTTTTAGCCTCCCATATTCTGGGATTACAGGTGTGTACCATCACACCTGGCCTTCTCTCTCTCTCT
>PVIC010027660.1:0-23710 GCA_004025085.1 Thryonomys swinderianus
CAGGACCTTTGCACTTGTGAGGCAGGCGCCAGAGCCACAGAGCCAAATCTCCGGCCCTCAAGGCTTTCTTTTTGAGGGATAAATGTACTACAGAAATTGAGAAATCTTCATACAACTTGTAAAAGAAGATGTGTACAATGTTTTGTTATTTAAAAAAACTGATTGGATTAATTATAAAAGCCCATCAATCAGAAAATGGTAGACAAATTATGATGTATCTATATAGTTAGGTATCCTTTATAGTTAAAATAAGTGAACTGGTTTTTCAGATAATAGTGAGCTGTTATAAAATCATAAAATTGAAGTAAAGAGTTATTATTTTAGTAACACTGTTCATATAAAATTTTAAATGTACAGGATTAAAACATACACTGTTGAAGGTACATATGCTTATAAAATAAATAACATCAAATTCTGAACTGAAAGGATATACCAGCCTGAGGACAGAGTAAGAACAATAGTGAAAGCTTTCAACTAAAGCTGTATATATTGTTATATATAAAACAATAAAACTATATATTATTAATATTAATAAAACTATATATTAAAACTATATTATTAATATGTTAATATGTTAATATTATATGTTATTTATAGTATATATATCTAGTTTATATATATATATATAAAATTTCAAGCAAATATCAGTGTTGCCTTGATGACAGCGATATAGGAGAAGTAAAACTCCCAGCCTGCTAGATGTCAGATATGCCAAGTTCCTGTCCCCCAAACACCTAAGAATGATTTCCAGGGGACAGTGGAGGTTAAGGGTCGAAATACCTCTTGAGAGACAGGAGAGGTCCCAAGTGGGTTGCCACTGAGGCTCTTTGTCAGGAGCAATTTGTCCTGCAAAGTCACCATGTGAGAACAAGGTAGGTCAAACTAGAATCACCTCACTTGTAAAGGTTATACTTGTAAAGCCGCTTCGCTAACACTGATGCAGAAGGGAAGTGAGGAACGTAGTAAGAATGTATAGAAAGAGCAAAGGCCTTTTCAGGAAGGGATGGGTCTGCCTGCTCCGGCTGCTCATCTGGGCCACTGATGCCAGACTGGACTTCCTGGACCAGATGGTGCTAATTACAGTATAATCTCAAGTTACTGTTTATCCCTCAGGGGTTGGCTTTTACATCAATTCTGATGTCTTTATTTTCTGCTGACTTCCTAGAGACCCCAGTCTCTCTCTGAGTGGGTATTTATTTCTATCTATCTAGTTAAGCTGCCTATGATAATAGTAAATAAATGGGCATTCAGACCGGAGGGTTAGCTCAGTGGTTCTGGTGCCTGCCTCACAAGCGCAAGGTCCTGAGTTCGATCCCCGGTAACCACATAGAATGCTGGGCGTGGAGACACGCCCACCAACAATCAACACCGCATACCACAATCCCGGATGTGGTGGCTCACGCCTGTCATCCCAGCACTCGGGAGGCAGAGACAGGAGGATTGCTGAGTTCGCAGCGGCTTGCCTGGGTACCATAGTGAGCTCAGGGCCAGCCTGAACTACAAAGCGAGACCCTGTCTCAAAAAGCAAAATAAATAAATAAATAAATAAATAAATAAATAAATAAATAAATAAATAAATAAATAAATAAATAAATGGGCATTCTTTGTATCATTCTTTCTTGTATATTTTAAGCCATTTTTATAGAGGGAAAACACATATAGAAGCTAAAAATCATTAGTTCATGTTATACAAGGTAATGTTTTCTGACATGTGAGGGGCAGGGAAGGGGAATGTTAGTGGAACTCCTACAATGAGTCCTAGTTTCCTTTGAGTCACAGCAGCACGAGGTAAATTAATGCATAAAGACAGAAAGGAGACTTGGAGTAGCTGAGCTTTGGGGCTGGTCCGTGCTACTCTGGGTTCCAAAGACAAAAAGACTCTGAGCTTGCCACCGCTTAACTCTGTACATCTGGAATAATAGACCACTCAGAGGGCAGCAGCGATCATCCTAGAACAGTGAACAATTTATGCAGATGAGGATCCTAGTTGATGAGGAACTTATGTCGATTAGGGATGTGTCCCTCCCCAGGATGCTTTTGGCTGGTGCAATCCTACTGTGGAGCATCACAGCATCACAGCATCACAGCATCACAGGACCAATGAGGTGTTAGTTGTGACAGAGCCAAAAATGGACTTATGTCTTGACATGCTGTATCCAGCCTATAGGCAGGAAAACTAGATCTAATCATAATTTTAATTGTGAGATTACTTTTCTCCAACTTTATATAGAATGGCTCCAGACACTGATATTCATTTTGTCCTTTTTCTTTTCTTTCACTAGGTTCAAATTGCATGCCTGAAACTTAACTAGTTGTTTTTGTTTTTCTCCTTACTCTACCCCATATATACTTGTAATAAATTACATATTTAATTATCATAATTATGTAATGTTATTCTCACACTATAGACCACAAACCCTCTTTGAGTGTAGGGACTATATGTCATTTGTCTCTCCCTTGTACATAGATTAGTGCCTGACCAATAGGAAGTATCAAATAAATATTTGATGAATGAAATGATGAATGACTAGGCATATTCCCTATAAAGAAGAAAGTGTAAGGATAATTACCAATAATGAACTTTGCCCACCTCCCAGTTCTGATGTGATTAATTAATACTGTGTATATTCTTGTTAGAATCCAGTAATAGGGCATCCAGTGAGTCCCAATGAATTAAGTTTTGCTATCTCTAGCAAGAAAGCCAAAATTAATAATTGTTTCTATTAGGAGTTTGTTACCCAAAAAGAATTCTGAAAAAAAAAAGCTATCAAGGGCTGGCAAAGAGGGTAAAGCTGAGGACACACATTCCAGTCTGTGGAGCAGAAAGACAGTCTCTGTTCTACTGTGCTTTTTGAAGTACTTCATGAGTCCAAGTGCCAGCTCAAGTTCCAGCAACGTTTTCTGTTTTGTTTTATTTTGCTTTGTTTTGTTTCCTTTTTCCCTCTCCTCCTCTTTTCTCATTCTCCATATCCCTTTTATCAAACCAAAGTATAGAAGTAAAAGGGAATATAATAGGAGTGCCAACACCTCCCTTTGAAAATAGCTTCCTGGAGTGGCCATGTTTCTAGCTGAAAACTAGTTAGTTCTTTAACAGGGAGGGGTGAACAGGACACAACTGGCAGTCTCAGAATTTTTGTTCCTGAATGGGAACTGAACGGGCACTTTCCCCAGCACAAGAGAACCTGCCAAAGAGGAGCGCGGGCTTGAGAAAGCTTATTCCTTTACTGTTTGGTTAAGCTGCCCCCCAAAGAAGCCAAAATGTAGAATATTTTGAATTTAAAACAGTTCCTGTCAATTTGTTTTGCTTTCAGAGGTAGGGTAATAACCAAAAACTGTTCATGCCTTTTTGTGTCATTTAGAAGTCTGACTTTCATAGCCCTTTCTTGCTGTTTTTCCTCTGCCAAATCATCTAAACTAAGAAACAGTTTGACTTTTGGTTCCAGAACAATGCACTACCCAAAGTAGTACTCTTGAGAAGGACTTGAAGTCGTGGTGGAATCATGGAGCTAATCTCTTGTGCTCACGTGACCCGTTAAGCAGTTGGTGGATTCTCCTTGGGTATCTAATTCTGATTACTATTCCTAATGCTGATTTTTCTCCCCAGTGGGGTACAAGGTGTTTTATTCTTTGATGATTTAAAAAAAAAATAGATTCTTGTGAGTCCTTTTCCTTACAGGCCCTAAAATACCTTGGTATTCAGCCCACAGAGGACCAACACCAAGCCCTGAGACAGCAAGTACCAGCAGACTTACAGGGCACAGTGTCTTTTGGAGGTAATATCAGGTGCATTCGGTTGTGTTGTCACAGAAACTTGGTGGGAAATTTATTCTGACCTATTTTCTTCAAGAGCACCTGTTCTTTAGAAGGAAAGATGAGAAGTTAAACCACATATACTTCAAGTTCCTAATTGGTACTCTAAAACCTCAACCAGAGGTATTAGCCTGGCTGGGTCTGCAGAAAGGATAACTTTAACAGAAGCTTTCAGCTCTGAAGTATCACTATTGTAGCATATTCTTTTTAATTTACTTATTGCATACCCATCGCTGTAGTAATAAACAGTATAAAATACAGATGTCCCAATCTCACTGATGTGAGATACTTCTAGTTCCTTTTTCAGCTAATACAAATATTAATATAGTACTATATAACTATTCTTAGAGACAACATACTGCACCTCTTAAACTAATATTTAGTCTTTTGACAGCAATTCTGATGGTTTCTCAGTAACTGATACTATAAATCTACATTTATTATTATAATTATTAAATTTATAAATCTATAGAATTTTTTTAATAAGGCTATTTTGTCCCTTTTCATAGGATAAATCCCCACAATGAACTTTTGGTCCACATTGATAAATCCTTTTCAAAGCTTATTCCTTTACTATTTGATTAAGCCTACCCACAAAGAGCTATTTTACGCATTTGTTTGTTCTGCCTCAAGTAATACGGGAGTGGATCAATTTTTTCTGTCCTTGACAGCTTTAAGTATTGCATTTTTCTTCTGTAGTAGATATTATATTGCACCAATTTTAGAACCTGTATTACTTTTTTAAATTCACCTTTTAATTTGACAGTGAGTGGAAAAGGCATGTTTTTGTCCCACCTCACCTCTTGAAAATCAGCCAAAATAGTAAGAGCAAGAAACAGAATACCAGGCTGGAGATGTAGCTCAGTGGTGTCTTTCCTGCCTGGCAAGTGCAAAGTCCTGAGTCTGATCCTCAGTATGGGGGGGTGGGGGGAATACATGCATAGTCAAAACGCAATAATTAAGGACAAAAGTAGAGGAGGAAAGTATAGTGAATGAGTGAGTAGGGTCAAGTAAAGGCCAAGTGCCTAAAGACTTAGGAAAATTACTATAGGGAACAAGCTAGTTTGACCTGTGGAAAATGAAAGCATTGGGTACTTCCAAACCCTGACTTTAGGCAACACATATGATACGTAACAGTCTTTAGCAGTGTTTCTAAGGAGAATTATACATGCTGTTGTTCTCTGCCCATTCCCAAGCAGTCCAGCACCTACCACTCCCTTATACCTCCTGGGGGGAAAAGAAGTCTCTCCTTAGAAATTAAATCAGAAAGATTATGGATGCCTAGTTGCTAGCAGCAAGAGTGTTTGGGGGAGTACAGTGAGCCATTACTCATCACACACATCCATTTGCTCAGTGAAATCTGTAGCCATATCTCTGATCACAGGCGGGAAGGTGTAGGATTCTCTCTAAAAGGAGCTATACAAAGTGTCATCTGATCCACCTGACTGCCCTGCCATGTCATAAGGCAAGCTCTGCACGCAGAATTTCCAACTAACTTTTTCAGTCCCTGAATCTTAACTATAAACCCATAGCCAGGTGTTACCAGAACTTGGGGAAATCCTCTAACATGAATTAGAGAGCCCACAAGTACCAGATATACAGACCAAAAAAAAAAAAAAAAAGACCTCAATGATAGAGATGAAGAGAACTTCAGAAAAGCTATCGTTAACATCTCCAAGAAGATAAACCAAGATCATGAATGCATTCATGAAATAACAGGAGGATGTTGTAAAATAGAACAATCAGAGAAAATTTGAAATGATCCTTGGAAATTGAAAATATAATGGCCCAAATTAAAAATACTTGAGAGTGCATAGGGGAATTGATCACTCGTGGTATCTAAATGAGCTCAAGGGGTGCTCTGCTGTTTATTTCCAAGTGGCTTTGGCCAGCCTAAGATAGTTGTGCATTCATCTATAAAATGGGGAGAAAAGAGGCCTCTCCCAGAGTGTGGCTCTGAGGGTGAAATTGCTAAGCACCATCTCTGCCATGCAGTGGCTGCTGCAAAAGGAGCTCCTGCTCTCACTCGTAACCCTCACATAGTTGCCTCATCATTAGCTTAACTGAATTAGTAACTCTAGCAGAGTTAACTGAAGTAGGATGAAACCAATTTGTCTCTTTTTATTTGAGCTTAAATTCATACCTGACACTTAAGTCAATATTATTGTACGATAATTCATCCAAGTTAAATTTGATGCATTAGTAACACATAACCTCAACGTCATGTAGAAGAAGAGTTGATAGAGATGAGGTTAAATGTTGTGTTCTTACAGAAGTGTGTTCCTTTTAGATTTTGTCCAGGTTGCCAGGAATTTGTTTTGCTTGCAACTGGATGAAGTAAATGCCGATGCACAAGAAATTTCCAAAATATTAGACTCACAGGTATAGTATACCCTGTTGCATTGTCTTAAGTGAACCTACATCATAGGTTTTGAACGGTAGAGGTCATATATATGGATTTTTTTCATTTTTCACTGCTTGTTTAAAAAAAATATACAAATTCTGCATGTTCCATGGTTAAGTATATAAAGTACAATTAGACACAAGAGTTGGTTTTGATTATTTTCGGCCTTCACTCTTCTTAGCCCCCGTCCTAAAATCACCAGG
The DNA here is from genome assembly GCA_004025085.1 of Thryonomys swinderianus. NCBI lineage: Eukaryota > Metazoa > Chordata > Mammalia > Rodentia > Thryonomyidae > Thryonomys > Thryonomys swinderianus. The sequence continues at coordinate 6,418 of PVIC010027660.1, forward strand.
CTTAGCAGTTTACTCTGTGGGAAAATACAGACTGTGACTAGTTAGCTAGGCAGAAAAGTGCTTTGTGTGTGTCCATTCTAATGTGTTTTAACTCACTGTCATGTATACACAGAAAAGTACTCGTATCAGAAGAACAGAACCTATGAAATATTCTGATCTAAGCCATTCTCATAATAGATTATATTGAAGAGCTATATTCTCAGGACTCTGGCGATCTACACCTTATTTCTTTCCAGTTATTACCCACCATCCATCCCCTACTTCTAAAATCAAAGTAACTGCTTGTTGGCTCTTTTTTTTTTTTTTTTTTTTTTTTTTTTTTTTTTTTTTTTTTGGCTTTTTGAGACAGGGTCTCGCTTTGTAGTTCAGGCTGGCCCCGAGCTCACTATGGTGCCCAGGCAAGCCGCCGCGAACTCAGCAATCCTCCTGTCTCTGCCTCCCAAGTGCTGGGATGATAGGCGTGAGCCACCACGCCCGGCACTGTAGTGTGTGGTGTTGATTGCTGGTGGGTGTGAGTCACCACACCCAGCATTGTATGTGGTTACCAGGGATCAAACTCAGGACCTTGTGCTTGTGAGGCAGGCGCCAGAACCACTGAGCTAAATCTCCAGCCCCTCTGGCTTTTTTAACAACATAAACTATATTTTACATAAAATGGGATTTTGAAGTTTACTAATTTCATAAATTGTTTCTTCTATGGAACTTTTAACATGTATATTGTCAGATCTTTCCATACATAATATTATGGATTTTTGGTATTAGGAAGACCTTCTTCCTATCTTATATGTAACTTATATATTTGATTAATTCAAGTTTATTCTTGTCTGTGCACGTGTGACTACTTATCCTCCTTGCACTGACATTTATTTAACTACATATTCTCTCCTTTGACTTGAGGTGGAAACTTTATCTTATACTAAATTTACATCTAGACACACAGATGTCTCGAGGTGCACTGCTGTGCTCCATTTATATGTTGCATACATTATTGTTTGAATTGTTACAGCTTTATAGTACCAGTTTCATTAGCATGTTAAAACCTTTGTTTTTCCTTAAATTCTTAGTTTTCATGTTCTAGATGATCTTTAGAATTACTTTGCTATGATAATAACAATACATGAGAATTTTTTTATTAAATTGCATTTAGAGAAAATTTGGAATGTGACAATTCTCCATTTGGGTTTTTTCTTATGTTTTGGAACAGAAAATTATAATTTGCTTCATATACATATTTCATATTTTTGTTAGATTAATCACCAAGTATTCCAGGGCTTGTGATAAAAATGAGACTTTTATTTTTATCATTACATTTTTAATTGGTTAGGAAAGCTAACAGTTTTTGAGCATGCTTATTTTGCATGATACCTTCTTACCTGACTTGTTCAACTGTTCTTCAGTTAATTTTCCTTTGGTTTTCTATATAGACATTTAAAATTAATTAAATTTAATCTTTGAATTAAAATTTGAAACTTTAATTTTGAATACTTATGAATAGAAGCAGTAAAATTGAATAAGACAAATTCCTACAATTACCGGATCATTGTACTTCTTGAATTTTCTTATTTTTATTTTTTTCTGGAAAAATTTAAATAACAGGAGCTTTTCAGGTGCCACCTAATCTCAGCCTAGATTCTTTTAGAAGAGTTGTTTCCTACTTTTTAGTTAGTGACAGAAAGGCATTATTCTATTCAATTTTTGTCCATTAATTTAGTAAATGTGTATCTTCCTAGAAAAATTTTTGTTTTATCAAGTTACTGTTTATCAAAAACTAACAGATTTGTTTAGATCTTTAATTTTATTTAAAAAATGTATCACACAGTAAATTTATATAAGATAATGGCACCATAAGTTTTATAAGCCATATTTTAATCATTACTTAATTTATATTATTTCTGTGTGGTTGTTTTTGACTTATACTTTGATCTTGTGTTTAATTTTTAAACAGTTTCTAATTGTACTATTCCCTTGGGATATTCACATGTAGTGTGGTTTAACTGAAGTCAGACATCTGTTTTGTATAATATTAATTATTTGACCATGTAACCAGGTTATAACCAATTAAAAATTCCTCACCTGTTGAAAAGCATGTGTTTTGTTAGTTTGAAGTACAGTGTTTTCCACATGTCAATTAGATTCAAGCAATTCATGTTTTTAAGTTTTCTATTTCTTTACTCATTTTTAATATATCTTATTGTCAATTAGTCATGTGAATTTCTGTTTTCCAACTCATGGAACTGTACTATGTGGAATGGAAAATAATTTTTGAATTATTATAGACACAGCAAATTGAATCTCTTTGCCTCTAAAATTTTCTTGCTTTTAAGCTTTGCTTGGTGGTATAGCTATCCCATCTTTCTTTTGGTTGGTGTTTTGGTTTTATTTCAATATTATAACTATTTTTCTTTTTTCTAAAAAGGAAACTTTTAAATATATTCAGTAGAACTTCAATGTCACATAATCACTAAAAGAAACTTTATGGGTAAACTCTTTCCATTCTCAGAAACTTCTTTTCTCTGTTAGTTTCTCTTTCTATTCCATAGTCCTAGGATACTATCTTTCACTGACTATTCTGAACTCCACTATACAAACTTTAAATGGCCTGGCGTGGTGGCTCATGCCTGTAATCCCAGCACTCGGGAGGCGGAGACAGGAGGATTGCTGAGTTTGAGGCTTGCCTGGGCTACATAGTGAGCTCAGGGCCAGCCTGAACTATAAAGTGAGATCCCGTCTCAAAAAAAAACTTTAAATGAATAAAATTTTTAATTCCCTGTTTTCATAAATCTTTCCATATTAAATTTTTCTTTTAGCCAGGGATGTGGCTTACTGGTTCTGGCACCTGCCTAGCCAGCACAAGGTCCAGAGTTCAATCCCTAGTCCAAAAAAAAAAAAAATTTATTTTAGATGAAATTATAATTCTATGGATTATTGATACAAAAACATAGAAATATATAAAGTTTGATAAATTATCTTTTAAAGTAATTTCTAAAATATAAATTCATATTATAGCATGATGGATTATATGCAGTCCAGTTTTATCACTTTAAGACTTCCACATTAGCACAGGCATTTCTATGGACTCTTTGGGGGACTATATTTGGCTTTGCAAATATTATTTGAAAAGGCTTGCTTCCTACCTTATTCCTTTTATGTATGTATTTATCCATTTTAATTGGAAAATAAAACTGTATTTATTGTTGTACATGATGTTTTGGAATATATGTGCATTATGAAGTGGTTTAATCAAGCTAATTAACATACATATTACCTCACATACTTTTTTATTAGAACACTTACAATCTACACTTAGCAATTTGCAGAATGTAATAAACTGTCACTAACTAATCACCTTGTTGTATAAAAGATAGATTATTGCCAAGACAAAATACCCAACATCTTCAAGTTCAGAGGGCACAGGTTTTATTTTAGCTCACAGTTTGTACAAGTTTTAGTCCATGTCAGCTGCCTCCAAGACAGGGCAGCGTGGCCAAGGGGCATAGGAGAAACAGCTGATGGCGTGGCGCACAGGAAGCAGGTGCCTTCCTTCTGCTTTCCCTTTTATGCCTTCCAGGCCACAAGCCTATTGATTGGTGCCACTCACACCCAAGGTCTTCTGTCCTCGATAAATCTCCCCAGCCACATTTGTCTAATCCACGGGGACATTTCTTGCTCAAATTGTGACAATGGTTAACTGTCACATTTCTCATTGGCTAACATTTTGCTAGCCTGCCATGCCCCTGTTGTTCTTTGAAAACACTGTTTTGAGGTATCTTTCCTCTTATTTTTTTCATATGAATTCTGCCAAAAATCTGCCATCCTTGAATCTATAGATTATCCTAGAGCAAATGAACATCTTTTACATTTAAATTTTTCTGGGACTATCTCTTGGCTCTGCATTTATTTATATCTTCTTTAATTTCATTTAATGCACTTTATATATGTTTCTAATAAAGATTTTATTGATCTTTTATAAACTTAATTGATCAGATCTTACATTTTTGTTCCATTATATGTAATGTCTTTTTGAAGTTTAATCTTCTTATGAAAATTCAAGATTTATATGTATTCATCTTATCTGACAACCATGTTGCTTTATTTCCCAGAAAGTCTTTAGTATTTTTGTTCTCCCACCCATTTTGAATTGCTAATATTGTCATAAGTTTATATTTGTTTACTTTTTATTTCCAGATGTACTTTTAAGTGAATAATATAGTTAGTCAAGTAGTTTGAGTGCTGCTAATAACCCTTGAATTCAAGCAAGAGAATAAAGTGTTACATATTTCTAATACTTTCTTCTTCTAGTTCAACTTCAGGCCAAAATTGCACTTTTATATCATTGTTACATTTAGAATTCTACCTTCATCAGTGTACTCTCTGTTACTATCACAGAATATCTGAGGAAGGCTAACTTTTCCAGAAAAAGGATTTATTTAGATCAAAACTAATTTAGATCTAAAACTTATTTAGATCTAAAACTAATACCTACAATTGGGTGGAGGGAGAAGGACATTAATTCCACCCCGATGAGTCTTAGGGCAGACTGTGTTCGTTGCGCAGAACTCATGCAGGAGGGAGAGAAAAATCAAGAGACAGGAAGTCAGACAGCAGTGATCTCCCACCGGCTCCCGTCCCTTCAACACCCCCAACCTCAGCATTGCCACACTAGCTGCTGAGTTTCCCTGAGGGTCCACTACATCCAAACCATAGAACTGCTTTATTTTAATGTGATAGCCTTTGAAACAGAAAATTTGATTACTGTTTATTAGTTTCAAAATACAGAATATATGATTGAATTATTGACCAAATTCTCATTCCCTCATTTAAAAAATTATGCATTTCCCCTTTTTTTGACATTTCAAACCACTTTGTCTTTTTTTTCCTCTTGTAATAAGCATTTTCCTTTATTGCTAAGTATATCACCCACTGCAGCCACCCAGAAACCTAGCTCCTCTGTAACTTTCAGGAGATTGCCCAGTTTTCCCAGAATTGGAGCTCTGATTTTTTAAAACTAATTCTGTAACATTTAGCAGAGAACTAAAGCACAGATGCAGTTTTCTTCCCACTGATTCAAGTGTTGTGTACCTGAATTAGCACCTAATGTCAATGGCAGAGCATTGTTTTTTCTTGCCAAAAAATTCTCAAAGCTGCCGTGCCCATAAGAGTGGCTTTCAACATGCCATTGAAGAGAGGAGTTGTATGAGCATGTAAAAACTTTTCCAGCAGCTGCAAAGAGATACTCATGCTCTGAATTAGTAATGTACTTCCTTCTTACCAACATGATTTTAGGGCAGATAAGAATGTGTTCGGTCAGTCGGTGATGCTTTGATACCGAAAGCTCAGTGCTGATGATAATTGCCAATAATTTCCTGTAGTGGCTTCATATCAAAAAAGGTTGTACACTATCACACCAATTTATAAAATTTTATTTGTTGTTTTCCGGTTGTCACCACGTAGAAAATATCATCAAGTACTGGCTTTCCTTGTTTTTTATTTTTGTGGGAGTGTTTTGTTTTGTTTATTTGTATCATAATAAGAATTATTTTTTTAATCACAATTACATTTATAACTAAAAGAAAAGTCTCCAAAAGCATCCTTTACTTTTTCTACATACATCACATTCTTAGGTAAAAATATTAGTTCTATTTCATGAACAATTTGGTCTCACAAATCTGTCACCTCATGAGTTATGTACCTGGGTTGAGAAAAATGTAAAAATCACTGCTTGTCAAGTGGGATATCAAAAACAAGTAAAAAAAATAACCTTTTAATGTGATTTTGAACTTTTTAAAGTTAAAAATCAATGCAGTACCTCCTCTGAAACATATCAGTTGATCTGTGGTTGAAGATGCTGACAGTTCGGGAGGGTGGGGAAATTCCACTATGCCCCCCCCAGCCCTCTCAGTCGCACTAACAGCACAGTCAAGTTATGAGCATTTCATGAGGGATGGTTGTCTTTACTTATGTATTTTCCTTTTTTTTTTCTTTTTGGCTGAGAAAGATAGCTTATCCTTTTCTTAAATTATTTTAAAGCTATTTTTACTGAAATATAGTGTACAGAAATAGTAAGCATACATACAGTTTGAGAAATTTCCATTTTGTGTCTTAGGTGGAATCAAAAGTCTCTTTCGTGCCGGCTTCCTAGGCAGCTGCCATGCATTCCTACCTTCACACTGGAGCCACTATTTTGAGAGTTATAACAGAATAGATTACTTTTTGCCTAAATGGAATCATAGAATATGTCATCTTTTACAACTAGCTTCTTTTGCTCATTATTTTCTCTGACTCATGCAGTTTCCTATGATGCTATCTTTTAAGGAGGAATTGCCGAGTCAGTACAAGTCAGTCCAGCTTTGGTTTATTTAACAACGAGCTCTCCGGTTTAGAAGAATATGCCATTTAAAACCCAAAATATAATGTTCTTGCTGTGATTCTAATCATCATTGCTATATTAAAAAATTCCCCACAGTGCTACACCTGCTGCTGGCACAAGGCTATGCCCAGAAAAGGCAAGGTTGCAGCCCACACTCAGTCATAAGCCAAAATGGGCCATGGCAGCCCATAGTCCATCATGATGTGATGATTTTATCAGATTCAGCAAGTACTGTGAATGGCTTATCTTCCATCATAGCAAGGATACAATAAACTCCCTAAAGTAGACTTTTTCCAATTTGGGCTTTTGTTAAAATAAGTTGATGCATTGTAACCACTATTTTAACAAATGAATAGAATGAACATATCAGAGTGAGAGCAGGGACAGAGCTCAGTGGTAGAGTGCTTGCCCAGCATGCATGAGGCCCTGGGTTCGAACCTGGGTGCCAGATATCAAAGCATATGATGGATTTGGGTGATGTGTCACTTACCTTGGGTCATGACATCAGTGGTTATGCTCACTGTATGTAGCAGTAGACAGTTGATAGCATCTTCCCCAAAGACTCATCTGCAAAACATCACATATATATTGGACAACACCTGCATGTATGACATGGTGTTGGGTCCCATGGCACACATTATTATGACAGATAAAGCTTGGTCCATATAATGTATGGAAAAGTCATGTACACAGATAGTTATGTCAAAAAATACATCATATCATAAGGCATACTGACTACTGTAGTAGTTATTAAGTGTAGAACAATTGAGAAAGATTCATTACAGAGTTAATGTATGAATTAATTATAAAAGATGAATTGGATTCTGTCTGCTCAAGAGGTGGGACTATAAGTAGAGAAGAATCTACCTTTTCTCAGAAAAGATAATTAAGCACATGAAGATAACAGAAGTTAGGCCTTAAATAAAGGTGAATATTAAATATAAAAGCTTTTACTTTCTAGAATTGTCAGAATCTATTAAGGCAAATAATGCCATGGTCAAAGGGTTTATTTGAGGTCAAGTAATCAAATGTGTTACTTATCTAGGAAAGGAATGAAATGGATGGTAGGCAATCCATTGTAGAGACTAGGAAGAGAATCCAAACAGGAGAATCAATAACCAAACCCAATAAAGGTAAAAAGAATGGAAAGGTGAGTGGATCTAGGTGTTTACTGGAAAAAGCAAGTCAGACTTGTTTTGCTTTTTTTTTTTTTGTTAGTAGGATTTGTTGACACTTTGAATATGAGAACCAAGGGAGATAATAGGTTGTTCTTTAGAAAGAGTAAATTGAAGGTACTGACAGTTATAAATAACCAGAGCACATTGAAAATAAGGAACTGCATAATCAGAGGGGGATTTGGGAATATGAGGAGCACGGTAGTGGATGTATGACAGAGAACTTGATTGTTCAGTTTGTAGAGAAAAAGAAGGAAAGAAGTGAGCCTTGGGGAATCTCCCATCCCCTCCTCTTCGTTAGGCAGTAAGAATGAAAACAAGTCATTGGAAAACAGTCTGCATGTTCGGGTAGTGAGATGCAGGATATCGCAACGTAGAGAGCTCCCAAAACATTGAGTAATACTATATGTAAGGAGGTTAGGAAAGTTGACAGGGTTATTTAAGTTGTCAGACAGCAGTTTGCAAGTAATCTTTTTAGAAATTTAGGGCTGGGAGGAAAGGTCTAAAGGGGTGAGCAGGGAAATGGAAGGAGAGAAAAGATATACAGAAGTGTTTGGGTGAAGAGAATGATGCACACACGTAGTTGCATATGAAAGGAGTGTAATTGAGTATGATTTCCTAATGGAAAGGCTTGTCCTTAAAGTTGGACTGAAACAGAGGTTACTGTTTTGTCCTATTTAAGGTAAACTGACAGTGGAGAATGTGCATGATAGAACAGTAGCTAACCGGATGAACGTAAATTAAAAATTACTGAAATTATAATGATGGAGAAACAGTGAAGGAGAAGCAATATCAGACCTGGTCAATAAGGGTAGTGACCTTCTGCATCTCTGGGAGTTCAGCAATTGGAGATGGACTTCAAAACAAATGTCTGTCGTGTAGTAATAATTCTTTTCATTTGCTGCTTGCATAGTGGAAGTGTATTTGAATAGAGCTCTATAAAATGTCAGTGAGCGTAGAGGGACTTTTCAAAAAACAAGTAATACTTGTTACTAATTCTCTGGCTATGTTATTTTGCCATATATTCCAAAATAGCAATATGATTATAAAACATCATTTTAATTCATGGTTTGTCCTGGGACTATTCCATCTAATATTTTGATTTCCCAAATGGTTTTTTTTGTGTGTGTTATTTGTTTCCATAAGGTGAAACTACAAAGTTCATAATCATAGCTCAAAAATTGCAACCCCTGGGCCGGAGATTTAGCTCAGTGGTTCCAGCACCTGCCTCGCAAGTGCAAGGTCCTGAGTTCGATCCCGGTAACCACATAGAATGCTGGGTGTGGTGACTCACGCCCACCAGCCATCAATACCACATACCACAGTGCCAGGCGTGGTGGCTCATGCCTGTAATCCCAGCACTCAGGAGGCAGAGACAGGAAGATTGCTGAGTTCCAGGCTTGCCTGGGCTACATAATGAGCTGAGGGCCAGCCTGAACTACAAAGTGAGACCCTATCTCAAAAAAAAAAAAAAAATTGCAACCCCTAATTTCTCTTAGTAAAGTGTTACAGCTCTGTTATCCAAAACTTTGTCTGAATTTTTGAAGCCTCTTAGTTTACTTGTTAGGGTAAGAAATATGCTCAGAGTTCTCTTGAGTATGTTTCCTAGATTGTGCTGGGCAGACAGACCATTAGTTATATAAACATAAGATAATATAATACACATAAAAGGTCATAGAATTGGAGGTAGGAGAGTTTTAGTAGGATCAAATTGCTCATGAAATGTGACAAGTGATTAAACTTTACCTCCTTTTGGTAAATTCATGTACTCTTTAGGGTGTTAAGACTGTTGAAAACAGTGCAGGACAGAAAGCTTTTTTCTTTTCTATACCCCTGCCACCCAGTTTTACTTTTACATAATATTAGTTTCTATCTTTTGGAATATTCTTTGCAAATAGTGTTACATTTGAAAATGTGTTCCAAGCACTATCTAACTCCAATCTACATAGTATGGGAATGGATTCGGATGAAGGAATGTGTTGAGCACTGCTGAGAAAGTAGAATAACAAAGAGGTGAAGTACAAGATAAAACATCAGTTACAGACAGTGGCCCCACATACCCAAATGTGAATGTGGAAGGACAGAAAGAACCAGTTACGGCTAAGGGACATACCTCTGTTATCCTTCGCTCTTTAATGCAGATGTCAGTTTGACATGTCTATGCCCCCTGTGATCTTTTTCGGACTGCAAAATTCACATGCTGTGGTGTCAGACCTCAGTGAGAATCTAGCAATCACCATTTATTGGCTGTAGAGCCTTAGACTTATTCACTTTTCTATAAAATGGGAACAAGGTTATTGCAAGGCTTTAATATTTTCTGTGTGTGTATATATATATATATATATTATATATTTATGTATATATAAGATGTATATATAATATGTATATATGTATATATAATATATAATATATAAATATATAATATGTATATATAATATGTGTATATATATTTCTGTGTATATATACACACACATATATATACATATATATTTTTCTGTATGTATACACACACATATATACACATATGTATGTACAGCTTTAATGTATTTGCACACAGTAAATTTATAATAAGTAATTAATATCATCAATAGTCTAATTGCCTTCTCTTTGTCTCAATTTGCCTCTCTTAGTTAGAAGGCCTTTCTTTAAACCTACATGTAACAATCACTTTCTCTGCTTAATCCTTTATATTTCTATACTCTTTTTTTAGTTACATTATAGCATCATAAAGAAATGGCTTTAATTCTACTATGATTTTACCTCTGACGAGATTGGTATTATTTTTAACCTTGCAATTGACGGTCAAAGAGATCATGCTAGATGGAAGGAAAATTATAGTTTCTAATATCTTGTTATTACTCACTTATAGATGAATTATTAATACTACCTTCCATTCATAGTTTCTGTACAGGAATATTTTCAATCCACTTGGCTGTTTTTACCTTTTTTTGTTAAAACCAGGTACAAAATTAGTAAATATGCTTTTCTGGGGTCATATAAAGCAGCTTAATCGATAATACACCACATTATGTTCTCTTAGAATGGGTATGTTTAAGGAATGGTTTATATTAATAACTCCCAAAGTCTATTTGACATTATAGTAAGAGTCGTGAACTTGAGACCTCTAAGAATCATAAACGTGATGGCAGAATAACATATACCTTTTAGTCACCAAATTCTACCATCATTAGCACCCTTGTCAGATTAAGGTAAAATGAATGAAAATGCCCCAGATTACTTTAATATTCTCTTTTATGTAACCAAGGAACTGCAAAGTAAGAAAGTGAATTTTCTCTTTAGAATACAGAAGCTTATAAGACTAGTCAGAAAAGATTTTTTTTGTTTTTATAATTATCATCTAACACATAACTTTTATCTTGTATTTCAATGGTGACAGCTTCTTCCCTGTGGTTCTTTAGAAGCAGATGAAGTGGAAGAACTTAAGCATGAAAGAAATGATGCCTTGGAAGAAGTGAATATACTTAAGGTACCTTCCAGTTTAGCTTCTTTATGTTTTCTTCAGAAAGAAAAAAAGAGAGAGAGAAACAGAAAAGCAGCTTGTGTTAGATTTTGAACCGGCCTATTGAGGCTTAGTTTGGTATTCAAATAGAATCACATTCTTTCTTTAATTGGCCTTCAGGGGTTTACTTTTTTACAGCATGCAGTTAAAAAAAAAAAAAGTATTTTCTTTCTACTTCAGAATATCCACCTGAGATGTGTGGGAAGAGTGGTTTTTTGCGTGTGGCTTCTTATCTGGCCATTTCTCACGCCTTTTCCCCTGTCATATCGGTGGCAATAGAAGAATTAGCTAAGCAGCTAATAAATTGAGCTGTGACCATTGAAATCCTCTCTCCTTCACTAGAAATGCATTTCCCCCCATGTGTCGTGCCTTAAAGGACAACCTGTTTTGTTAATGTAATTTAAAATTAGGGCTATTTGACTAAAGGGTACACAAAATATACATGTTTCAAATATACTGTAACATTTTCATTCTCTTTCTATAGGATGTTTTCTGTTTTTAGTAGAATATTAAATTAAATTAAAGTAGGTCCTAATTCATACAGAACCGATTGTATTTACCAAATCTTCAAGATAGGCATAATTACTTTAAGGGCCATTAATTTACCATAGAAATATGTATTTTTAAATTATTTTGTTAAATGGGGAAATTGCTTGTGACTTTGCTTTTATTGAAATAAATTTGTTATACAAAAAGAAACTTTTCTCATTATATTAGTTTTTATAATTCCAGCCTCTAGAACAATCCATTGTTTAAAATATCCCATTTTCCTTTCAGAGAATTTCTGAACACAGCTGATCCTATTCTAAGAAATAAATATATATCTGTAGTTGTGCCAAGTGGTTAAAGGAATGGACAAGAAATAAATATATATGTTGGCTCAGGGACTATATGGGGCCTTTCTGTGCCATCCTCTTAATTTTTCTGTGAATCTAAAACTGCTCTTTAAAAAAATGAAACTTTAAACAGTCAAAGCAGAAGGAAAAGAACATAAAGAATAAAAATGTACATATGTGTAGTAACTTTTACATAGATTTCCCCATGCCCACACTTTTTATTTTACTTCATTTATGTATGTAGGTACGTATGTATTTGTTTATTCATTCATTCAATATTTATATTTTGGTACCAGGAACCAAACTCAGGACTTTGAACTTGCAGGCAAGTGCTATGCTGCTGAGTTACCTCCCCAACACTGTCCACACATTTTATAACTTCCTTTCTTTGTTAAAAATAAGTAATGGGCAGCTTTCCAGGTTAATCTATACAGATTTATTCTATTCTTCTGACTGAGCCTCCTGTACTTCAGATAGGTCTTTCCTAGATTTTTTTAGTCAGTTTCCTCAAAAGGATATTGAGACTATTTCCAGTTTTTCATTATTAAAAATAATTTCACCTTTAACAACTTTAATGAAGTATCTTTGGGAAGTTGTGTAAGTACTACAGAAAATAAATCTGACAGTGGAATTGCTCTATAAAGGATGTAGACACTAAAGTATTCTATATATTATCAATTTTCCTTGAAAAAGGCTTGCAATCCACATTCCTTTCAAACATATGAGCATACAGAAACATTTATATGTATGGTAACTCTGACATCACTATCTTCTCGCATTTTGGTGTAACACAGGTTTGGATTAAAGATAGAAATTTGATTTAGAAATAAATTGGCAGTCCTTTCTCTTAGAAAATTTCCTCAGTGTTTGTTACCTTGGTAAGATAGCAGTTTTATAGGATTTATTATTCTATAAACCATTAAATCTTGTGGTTCATCAAAGATTTTAGAGTTGTCAGGTCTTTCATTCCCTTTAATTTCATCATTGTGAAATTTGATGATGTATTTTCAGTTTTTATTTGAATGCCAGTATTATTAGAATTTTAATTTAAAAATAAAAAGCCACATTCATGTAACATTTAAACAAAAATTCCCTGAGGAACCATGCAATAAATCAGGTTCACACTTAAAGTTCATGAAATATGAGTAGATATATCCTAAGATGACAAAATCTGAAATCCTAGATCACACAAATTCTACATTTTTTAACTCAAAATCTGTTGACCAAGAACCGTGTTTCAAAGCCATACAAGACAGTGTGCCAAGCAGTATATATTTTGTTTGAGGTGATGTTTGTATTTTCATAATTTCAACTTGTATGAGCACACACACACACACACACACACACACACACAGGTTGTTAAATGAAGTTCTCACAGTGTGGAGACAAGTAGGTTTTTTTTTTTCCTTTCACTGTGATATTACTCTTCTTCGTGCCTGACTTAAGGTACAGACAGGAAGCCAGTGACTAGTTTTTATTTTACAAAAATTATTTTCTGTAGCCTCCGCATTACTACAACATTGCAGAATAGGTGTGTTTTCCGCTCACAGAGGCACACTGTGTAGCACACCGAGGGAAGGTGACTTCCTGATCATAGAAGTGTCAGCGCCAGCAGTCCCCTGGCTCCTGACCCGCAGCACGTGCATTAGATCGCAGCACTATATCCATCTTCACATCGCTTCATTTCACCTCTCGGGCAAGGAAGAGCAAGCTGAAATATTCCAGAGAGCAGGTTTCCCCCTCATCCCCCTGCAATGTCGCCATGAATCTCTACTGCTTGATTTAGTGCTCAAGCAATTCCTTTGCGTGAGTTTGTAGTAAAATGGCTTTTTAATGACTCTTAGTATTTCTGTTCAGGCAATAAAATGTGTTCATTAAAAGATGGATTTAAGAAAATTGGACCTTTTAGGGTATATGCTTGATTTAATGTTCAGTTCAAACAGGATAGTATTTTATTTGCATATATAATATTCATCTGCCTTAATATTCTTATTTCCTGTTTTGGTTATATTGGCCATATCTTTCCTGTTAATGGAAATCTTCCAATAGTAATCTAACATTAAATTAAAAAACCATAGCAGGGCATTTGGGTCAAGTGGTACCACGCCTACCTTGGAAGCACAAGGACTGGAGTTCCATCCCCGGTACCGGAAAAAAAAAAAAAAAACAGTAGTCAAGGCAGTCTGCGATGCTGTCTTTTTTTTATTGCTAAAGGCCTTATTTCTAATTCATAGCAATAATGCTTTTTAATTTGGAAGCCCTTCGAAGATGCTAAATATTGGCAAAATTTAGTTAGTAATTATGCATTTTGATCTCAACTGTTTTGAAACCTCCTGAGGATTTTACAAAATTAAAGGCAGTAGAGAACATGTTTGTATCATTGTCATAACACAGAACTAACTGCTTTTAAACAATACATGTAAAACCAGAAAAGTAATCAAGACCTACATGTGCAGACCATAGCTATTTCATGGTTGGGGAGTACTTAAGCTTTGACAGAAAGGACTAAAAATCATACTCTGTTTTTATTTTCATAAGAGTTATTAATTCAGTGGCTTTTAAATACAGGAGAAATTACATGAATCAGAGCACCAAAGGAGACAGCTGATGGAGGAGCTCCAGCATGTGAAGCAAGTAAGTGCATGGATTGGCCATGTGCACGTGTGGATGGGAGGTATAATTTTAAAACAATAATGCTATAATATTCTAGGGTTTGTTCATGTACATAAAACACTATAAAATATTATGCACCTTAAAATCTCTTGAAGGCTGTGTCGGCACTGAAATCCCACTACTCTTGCTCAAGAAAGATTAAAACTCCCATTTGAATTTGCTGTCTGTGTACCATAAGGACCAGTCTCCTTGTTCTTCCACTCTTTTTCTCTTCCACTTTATCTCTTCTTTTTCCTTTTTCACTTTTTTTTTGCTATTCACACCACATTTTATTTAAAAAATAAAACTCACACAAAATACAATCCACAAGGCAGAATATTCTACACTTAATTGTTACATTTAAACAGATTTTGTTTTCACTCTGGATATTCTTCAGAGAATTTCATGTAGCTTAAAACAAATGAAACAGAAGCACAAATAGACACTGAAATATAAGTCAGAGTAAGAATTAAGAGGATACTGTATAAGAACATTGATGATGGCTTGACGTTGAACTCCTCTCACCCTGGCTACCTAGAAACCATAAAATCAACAAAGAGAACAAATAGTGCCACACAGAAATCGTACCAGGACTTCATTATGGCTATGTGACACAAATCTGCAACCTTCAGTGTTACGTAAGTAGAGTAAAAAATGTTTCCAACAAAACTCCTGCAGCCTTCCTGCCACTGAAGCTTGGGGTTCAGGAAACAGAGGAGGTGAGGCCTAAAAGACCCTGAAAAAAGGTAGAGGAAAGCAGAGGAAGCAGATAATATGCAAGCAGACTCGGCCCTAGAAAGAGAAAGTTTGTCAGTGAATGTCCAAACACTGAATATCAGCCAAGACTTGGGGTTCTCAGTACTGGCTACGAGAAGGACTGGAAAGTGTGTAAGGCCAGAAATGGTAGTCTCAGGCAATCAATGCTTCTGAGGAAGAATATGGTAGATAGAGAATGGATGGTATGCTTGGAGACAAGGGAAAGGAGAATAGAAAAGAGGGAGCAGGAGGAGGAAATTAGGATTTTACAGAAATGACGGAGAAATAAGACATACCAATGTACACCACGATACGTTCGCCATCCTACCCCCATGGACCCCATAAAAGAAACTATGCAGAAGAGGAAGGTCCCAAACTAGGAATGCTTTTTATGAAATATTTTTTTATAAAAAGAAATAGAAGAAAATTCTGTTCTCACCGTCACAAAACTATTGCAATCTTAAGCGAGGTGAAATAAAGCTTTCTTCCCGACGAAAATTTTCCAAAACAGTAGAACCACAAAGCTAAAGAAAATTAGAATGGAACACTCCAAACTCAAATATCTTCAATAATCTTTTGAGGCTAAGAAAAACATCTCAAATAAGAAATTTGAAAAGAAGAAAAAGGAATTTAAAAACAAGAAAATACAAAATGAAAGTTGATGAAATTTAGGAAAGAAATGCAAGAAAAATTCATATCAGAAATGAAAGCCAAGTTGCCAAGTGTCCAAGGAAAAATATGTTCACGTGGTAAGGCATGGGAGAATACAGAAAATGTCATCAGGAAGCACAGGTTTTTTGAAGAACTCGGTCTAAACAACTGAACAGCACTAATTAATATTTAGAAACATGATCCAGGAAAACTTCACAGAGTTAAAAGAAGCACCAAAATCTAAGGAGCACCTAGCCTGAGTGTCCACATCACACCTCCCACTGAAAAGAACCCAGGGTCCTTGGAAAAACGACTGCTAAGATTGAAATTTCTTATGCCAGAAAATAAGGAAGTGCTCAGAATGGCAGGAGGGTTCTGGCCAAATATAGAAGAACTTTAACTCAAAATAATTAAACTGTATGGTAAGAAATTATAAGCCATTGAAAAACAGTAATTCATGAACCCCTAGCATTTGTAAACAGCTAAGCTGATTAACCCTGGAGAAAGTTGTTTTGCTCGTGGTAGACTCTTGAGTGCTTACCATTAACTGCGGGACTGCTAGATGTGGAAATTAGTATTTTCTGTCTGCTTTAGTAAAAACTGAATTGGGCAAAAATTTAGGTGCTAAATTGACAGGAGAATTGTAATGAAGAGCAAGACATCTGTATATTTATATAATCTGAAAGTAATTTTATAAACCACTTATTCATTACAAGAAGGAAAAATAGTAATTATACTCTAGGAAAATCAGAAAGCAATCTGGTGCTACATATATATATGTAAATATAAAATATATATGTATGTAAATATATAATACATATATGTAAATATATATATATATTTTTTTTTTTTTGAGACAGGGTCTTGCTTTGTAGTTCAGACTGGCCCTAAGCTCACTATGTAGCCCAAGCAAGCCTCGAATTCGGCAATCCTGCCTCTGCCTCTCGAGTGCTGGGATTACAGGTTTGAGCCACCAAGCCTAGCATTTGTGGTATGTGATACTGATTGCTGGTGGGCATGAGCCCCCCACGCCTGGTATTGTTATATGTGGTTACCGGAGATCGAACCAAGGACCTTGCGCTTGCTAGGCAGGCGCTGGAACCAGTAAGCTAAATCTCCGGCTCCCTGGTGCTATATATTAATATCACCAGTGAACATCAGCTGGTTGGTCATTATGACTCCACATGCGAATCCTGCAAAGGACACAGCATCACCTATATGCAGTTCTGGCTGAGGACACATAACCTGAATCTGCTCGTGGTGCAACAAATCCTAAGTGACAGAGTTTTATTTTCAGAGTGTGTGTGTGTGTGTGTGTGTGTGTGTGTGTGTGTGT
>PVIC010027661.1:0-23659 GCA_004025085.1 Thryonomys swinderianus
CTCTTCCAGGGAATTCAGTGTTTCTGCTTTCACATCGAGCCCCTTGATTTCATTTTTCTCATTTGATGAATCAAACTATAAGTAATTTAAAGAGTAAAATAAAGGAGAAGAGAGGGAATGAGCAAGGAGTCTTTGTGGAGATGGGAAGAGGAAAGGAGAAGAGAAAGAGGGAAAGTAATAATGATTCAGGAATCACAGATGTCTTCACTCACTCCCCACAGGAAGACTGTAATTCATTATTATCTCAGACATATACCAGTGAAAAGGATGGCCATGTGGGTTATGTGACTTGCCCTGTATGAGGTGGCACACATGCATAAAGGAAAACAGTTGTGAATATTACCAGAAGGAAGGGTGGTCTGCCGCTGCGCCCTTCCTGCCAGCCTGCCTGCCTGCCATGGACTGTTTGGTTGGACCTCTGTGATGAGCTTCTGTTATGCCACCCTGCCTTGGAGCCAGACCGAATAACTCTTTCTTTCTTTACCCTTCAGGTGTCTGAGTGGTTTGTCTCAGCAACGAGAAAAGTAACGACGATTCTGGTACCGGGGAAGTGGAGATCTTACTGTGACAGTACCTACCCGTGTGTTCCAAAAGTCTTTCTATCTGGCTTGTATAGAGAGTTTGGAACAGTCGGTAGATGCCGAGCTCAAGAAGAAGTCTTTGAATGCTCTGACCCAAATTTGATTAGAGACTGTAGACAGAGCTCAGAAGACCAGAATGCTGACAAACATGCTGCTGATAGCGACCAGGCTCAGGAGGTCTCTGTTAGCGAGAAGGATTCCATTAGCTGTTGGCTGCAGATCACATGCGTTATACTCCAGCAGAAAATTTGTCTACATCTTTCCCCATGTCTAGGGATATCATGGGAGACCAAGATTAATGATAGCAGACTGATTCATCTGGGGAAAGAAATCTCAAGGCAGGCCAAAGCTGAAGCAGCACTACAGCTCCTATTGGGTGCTTTCGGATAGATTTGTGTTGAGAATCAAGCGCAAGATGCCCAACACAGTGACTTCAGTGTTTTTGAGCTTGGCAAGAACATAGCTGTGTAAGGTGAAGATGAAGCAGAAGACAACTTGGTTGATGAAGTGACTGGCATTGAAAAGGCTATGTACTTTCAAACTGGAAAATAGCAAAAAATGGCCCGGGAGCATCATAGAGACAGTAAAACTCCACCCATGGCCGCCGTAAGGCTGGAAAGGTCAAAGACTTTGCTTTGGAAAGAGAACCCAAGACCACTGTTTTCCATAAAGGTGCCAAGCTGGTGAATTACTTCCTCAGGCTTGGGGTGGGAGGGTTCACCGATCCATGTACGTTTTGCAGCCAAGAGAGATGAAAGTCTGACTATTGAGCCAGCTGGTGGCAGATCTTGGCATCATCCACATGGTGGTCATTTTAGGCACATCCAGAAGGCAGAGCTGTGCAATCCAGTAGGCGTCCATCCTGGTTGTAGAAGAAAGCCTGGAAAGCCAGGCAGTGTGCCCCACAGAGGGCAGTGTGTGATGTTGTCAGTGTGAAAGCAAAGGGATGGAGGAGACCCTTGAATGTTGGAGAAGCCAGAAAAGTAGATTATCTGAGTATAGTTGTGAGGAGCGCTATGAGCCCTCCAACCACCAGCAGTGTGGCAGGGATGGGACCACTCAATCTCTTGCACTTCACGTCTTGCCATAAATTTGCCAGGCTGAAAGCATGGGCTTTGATGTCTGCCCTGCTGGATTTTGGATCTGTAATATTCCACTTTTTTTTTTTTTTTTTTTGAGACAGGGTCTCGCTTTGTAGTTCAGGCTGGCCCTGAGCTCACTATGTAGCCCAGGCAAGCCTCGAACTCAGCAATCTTCCTGCCTCTGCCTCCCGAGTGCTGGGATGACAGGCGTGAGCCACCACGCCCGGCATTGTGGTATGTGGTATTGATGGCTGGTGGGCGTGAGTCACCACGCCCAGCATTGTATGTGGCTACCGGGATTGAACTCAGGACTTGGCGCTTGTGAGGCAGGCGCCGGAACCACTGAGCTAAATCTCTGGGACATTCCCCTTGTTTTCTACCCTCTTCTTTGTAACTTTTGGGATGGAAATGTCCCATTTGTGACACTGGTACGTCAGAAATGTCTAACTGACTAATTTGGCTTATGCTAAGAGTTTGCCTTCCATCTCAGAGAAGCCTGTGGACTTGGACTTCTGGGCCATGCTGAAATGGTTAGAATTCTGTTCAACTCTTAGAGATGGACTAAATGGATTTTGTATAAAGGGATATACATGAATCCTTTGGGGCGGCAGGGGCAGAAGATTATGGCTGGTGTCTAGGTATTTCCCGAAAGCCTCATGCACTCAATGGTGAGATTTTGGGAGGTGTCTGGCTCTTGCATATATGACACTGGGATTAAGGATGTGTGGTAGTTGGATGGTCTACCAATTGGTTTATCATAGTGCTGTACATGGATGGTGGGAAGTCCCAACCTTGATGTGGGTGGCACCACCCATAAGGCTTGGGGCCTGAATGGCATAAAAAGGAAAGAGCCTTGCTGCTTACTGCTGCTTGCTGCCTGCTGCCTGCCACACCATGAACTGTTTCTCCTCGGCCATGCTTCTGCACCTTAACCCAGCTGACTATAAACTGAAATAAAGCTTTCTTCCTTTAACTTGTGGGTGTGAGGAATTGTGTCTAAGATATAAGCAAGTTAACTAAGATCCAGTATAAGAGGGAAAGATAAAAAAGAGAGAGGGGGGAGGGAAAGAAGAGAGAGAGAGAGAGAGAGAGAGAGAGAGAGAGAGAGAGAGAGAGAGAGAGGAAAAGTGGGAAGGGAAAGAAAGGAAAAGAGAGGGAAAGACAAGCTCTAAAACAAAACCCATGATTATAGCTATGACAGAAAAAAACCATAGTGCAGGAAAGTAGCATGATTGTCCCAGACTGCAGGTTCACATGATGAAGATCTAAAGATTGAATATCAGGGTGACCATTGCCTTCATCATAGATGCTATTGTAAAGTTGGTGTTTGAAAAGGAAGACTCAGAGAAGACATGATATATCAGACTGATGCAATGAGAGTTAAAAAGAATTATATGTGTGCCTCAATGGTTTCGTGTTTGAAGAAGGGATGATACCACTGAGTTTCCGAATGGTATCAGAATAGACTCAGATATTGTACAGGGAGCCATCTCAGGGCTCCTCACGTGGAAGAAATTCTCTTGTATTTGCTTACATATCAATCACTTCTTCTTCCTAGAAGGTTGAGTCATGATCCACACATCAGACCCAAAGAACCTTGATTTTGGAGAGGAGAAAAAAGGGTGAGATAAATATGAACACTTTGAAAAAGAATAAAAATGACTGCACTTGGAAACATGTAGAAAATAAAATTAAAAATTAATTGGCCACTGGGAAATTTTTAAAAAATTTATTGTGTGAGAGCGTATTAAAATGTAATAAAACTGCAGAGTAACTGAACTAATGTTTCTTGACTAATGTTTCTCTCTCCAAGAGAAAAAAAATTCATAGCACCAGATGTGAGCTTTTAAGAACTATTTTTTAAATGACTGGCATAATATTAATATTAGTTCTTTTAAATTTCATGAAAATTATATATATGAGTGTGTTTTAATATACATATGCATGGGAGAATTGAAGTAATTGTCATGTGCATTGCTAAACATAGTTATTATTTTTTTGTGCTGCGAACACTTAAAAATCTCCCATCATCTGACTGTGGCGGTACATGCCTGTAACAGCAACACTTTGTCAGGCAGAGGCAGAAAGACTGCAAGTTTGAGGCCTCCCTGGGCGACTTAGCGAATTAAACAGACCATGTCTCAAAGGGGAAAATATTGAAAAGAGCTGAAATATATATAGCTCAGTGAACTGACTATGTGTTCATTCCCTCATACCATAAAAAATTTACTGTCTTTGTAGTTTTCTGTGGTGCCTAACATCTTGTTGTTAAAGATACTCACCGTGATGTACGATGTATCTCTTGAACTTATCTCCCCCACCTACCTGAGAGATTCTACTCTTGTAAGATGAATTTTTCATAAAGTTCACCCAGGAAAAGGGTTCAAAGGTGTTTAATACTTTAGGAGCAGATTCAAAGCCTGAAGGCGTTAGGTTTACTCTGCATCCTGTTTTGGGTGAAACGCTGAGGAACAGCAGGAGACAGGTTGCCTCTCTCTTCTGTCAGAACTAACTTGTACACGATCATCTGTGAGTCACGCACAGTTGTCATAATGGGACGCTGCCTTCCTGACCTTAGTGGCCTCCTTGAAGCAGAAAACTGTGTACCCAGAGTTCACAGTGGCTCCTCTCCTCAGAGCTGAGCTCCTCCTCGCTGGCACCACCTGGCCCTCCATACTAGGAACTCAAGCGCTTTGGCCCCAAAGACTGACCTGGGGACACTTCAGCTCACCCTCTTCCCCCTGATCTCACACTGGGAATGAATATCCTTCATGTTTATGATCTAGATGGCCCAGATTCTCAGCAGCCTTCAGGTGAGCATTCACGAGACGCAGTAGTTATAATTCTTTCCCCTTGTAGATGTATCAGGATGAACTCAGTTGTTCTTTACTGCCGTGTCTAGCTTGGCTGAGCAGCCAGATATATTTTCTCTGTAAGACACATTCAGTTCTGTACCGCTGCTGTACAGACATCAGCTCCTATGTGATGCTCTTCAGTAAAAGTTGGACCCAGCTCGCTTCCTCAGGAAATGCTTTTGGCACCAGTCCAGGCCCAGAATATAAATATTTTTTCTGGGCCACAGAGAAGACCCAGGGGAGAGGATTCTGGGTGTGGGTTGTACAGGTTCCTGAAGCATGTTTGTACTTGTGTGTCTTGAAGTAAGTGTGCACAGTGATTCCGTCTTCTGGATCAGTGAGTTGCTCATGATACAATCTTGGCCTGGGGAAAATTGGGGTGAGTTGACTCCCTGCCCTACTGGAGACTATAAAAGGACAGTATTGGTTTCTGTGTGACCCGCTGACCACCAAAGGCATTCCTTGTGGGATAGGGTGCCTCCTGAAAAGTTCAAAAGGAGATGGGGAAAATCAGAACTGTAATTATAGTGAGATCATAACAAAAATGAATTAGGAGCCCCGACAGGTCTGCTATGTCAAAAAGGGATTCTGAAAGGCACAATGGAAAAATCTGAGGAGCCTTGGCCATCGACACAAGTAGGAACAGATGTTGGAAATCTTTCAGGGCAGGAGACTAACCGATACATCTATGTCCTCTGGAAAATTCCTAGGTAGTAGAAACTTCCCCATTACACCACTCAGTGGAAGAAGATCCCCCTGTGTAATGATGCCCACTGGCAGAAGGAGCTCTTAAAATGCAATACTGCTTCCATAACTGTCCTCTCTACCTCTCTATTGTGTGGTTCATATCTGCAATTTTCATACTTGCACACGGAAGGGACTCCCATGAAAGGCCGGTTGAAGCTGGCACTGGTGACCTGTGTCCTTAAAGCTTCCGACTTGTTCATCTGAGGTATATGCTGAGAATGTGAGTTTTTAATACTTTCTTAGGAGATTCCACATCTAGAATCAGTACTTCCACAAACCCATGGTCGTGCCTTATTAGTGTGTCATATCGCCTACTCTTTTCCTTACTCTTACCCTTCAAAAGCCAACACAATTACCACACGGCAAACCATTTGGTCGCCTGTACCAACACTGGAGCCGCAGGCCCACGGGTTCCCATAGAGCTCACGTCAGGAAGATTTTAAGGTAACAGGAGTAGGTTCCAAGAAACAGAATACCAGGCTGAAGAAGAGGGATGTAGTTGACCCGGTAGCATTCATAGACATCTTGAGATTCAAACGTCCAGGACAGCATCAACAGCTCACTGTAAGAGTTTGCGCTGATAACACACGGAAGAGTGGACATCCACAATGACCTGTTCTATATAAGCTAGGGTTTCTAGATCATCTTAGTGCAGAACTGAGAGAACTGGGGGGTACTGGAATGGATCACTCCTGTAAAATCACGCACCTCGCACACGACTCTGTCTTTTCGGAGATCTCAAAAGACCCCGTCATGACATCATCAAACAGTGTAGGGCCGAGGAGATGCTTGGCATGTTGTAAACCAAACTAAGTTTGAAGGTCAATGGTGAGACTTGCATTTGTGGTGCTGAATGTGAACCTGGAAGAGAGGTACAAGCACTTGGCCGCCTGAGGAAAAGTGGGCCTGATGATGTACATTAACCTCCACCCAAAATACCCAAGACCCACGGGGGGAAAACATTATTTTTTTTCCTCCGCTATCTTTGTAGGCAACTGCCTGAAAATCAGACAGGGTAGAATACTCAGAAACTGTAAGAAGTCTTACATATAAACTTTTGCCTCTATTTCTTTTTACGGTGGATACAATCATCCCGTCTACGTTCTTGGGTTGTTCTTCAAGTTTGCAAGTATATAACTGGGAGGCAACAACTTACACTTCGCAGAATTCTCCCACACATTCTCAGCTCTGGGAAATATGTGTCACTGTCCTAAGAAAAGCCAAGTGTTTTTTTTTTAATAAAATGGAGTATTACTCTGCCATAAAGAATGACAAGATCGATCCATTTAGGTGCAAATGGAGACACCTGGAGGATATACTAATAAGTGAAATCAATAGATCACAGATAGACCATTACCGGATCTTCTCTTTGGCATGAACACCTGTAGATGCCAATGAGCTCTAGAAAGTAGGACAGCTTTTATAGAGTGGGAAATTTCTATAGGAAACTTGGTGTGGGAATGTGATGAGGGGAAGGAATAAATATGATACAGAAAGAAAATAAAAGAGCACGTATAAAGGGGGTGAGGAGGTGGGGGTGGGTAGGGATATGGGTAAAAATGAGAATTAACTTTTGTCATCTACTGGTACAAATTCCCCAATGTTATATGTGATTTTGAGATGTGTATAAATTGTACCAATAAAGAATTCAATTTAAAAAAAAGCCAAATGGAGTCCTCTAAATTGGCCTGCTAACAATCAAATGCTTGGAGGAGTGGCAAAGGCAAGATCTGGTAGGAAAGATGGAATGATGTCATGGTACACCCTCGTTTGAATCCGTCTTCGAATCTATCACCAATTGGGACCTAGGAGAAATGATTGTTAGTCACTATATACAGGACTCGTCAGAGCCCCCACTAGAAGCAGTGCTGCAGAAATGATGCATATAATCAGGAAGTTCAGAGTGACACTCAACATATTTCTATCTGAGAATTATTTCTTTTTGTTCCTTGCTCCTTTACACGTTCGACTTTTACTCTGTTCCTCGTGGTGGGCATCATGGTATTTGACTTTGGTTCATGCTAGACCATCGCAGTTAGGCAATTATGACATCCCAGTGCGTTCAGCAGAGCAGAGGGTGTCCAGGGACCATGATGCCCTGAGAAGACCCTGGGATGCTAGAAAGCGAGGGATACTGGAACATAAAAGTCACCTCCTTTAGACAAGAGGTCTAAGATCGGGGAACCCCCTAAGCAAATTGGCAGGGTTGGCCATATTGGTGAGCCAGAGGTCTGCAACGTGCCCTGACATCACTTCTGATGTCAAAGTGCATTTTGTCTCAGAGCAAACTTGTTATCACTAACAAAGACACCAGAGGTGTCATAGGTATGTATGTGTGTACATCTACATATATATATATATATGTAGTAGTACACACACACATATATATATATATATATATATATATATATATATATATATATATATACACACACACACACAACAATGTAAATTATGGGTATTTAATATTTATTATGAAGTGATTCTTCATTATAAAATATATGGAAAACAAACAGTGAAAACAGTAAAACAGTAAAAACAGTAAAACCAACACTGAAGCCAACACCAGAAAGACTCAGGTCAAAGTAACACGCGGAGATGTGGTCTAACTCACGGTACCGTGAACAGATTTGCCCCAGACATGCAGTTTAAGAAGTTCGTGGAAGAAGCGTTTGCAGAGCGCAATCTGTATTTGAAAGGCGATTTCACTCCTAGAGAGAGTGTAGGGTCCTGCTGGGACTGGACTAGTCATCTACTCTAGATAAGAGGTCTAAGATCTGGGAACCCCCAACTGAAGAGCACGGAGGTCATGGTCCCGGGGAGGACTCTCAGATATGGGATAATATGAACCAGAATTTAGTTTTCAGTTTACAAAGCCCATTACTCTAATGCTTCTTCCTGACCCAACTCCCCAGATGTGCAGAAACGAAGCCTTTATTGTAGCCACAGTGATGTTTCAACCAGGAACTTTTCAGCAAATTGTTCATCCAGGGAATAAGAGTTTCTCTTTAAGCCTTCAACCATGGCACGTTGATAGAAAAATTTAAACAGACCATTTGCTACCCAGCATTAATATGCACAACTCATTTTTATAAGCCTTGGGTTCTTTGAAGAGATTCTACAACTTATTGAGGATTTGATGACACTGAAAGCAGTTTAGAGGACTTGAGCTCATAGGTATGTATGTGTGTACATCTACATATATATATATATATGTAGTAGTACATATATATATACACACACACACACATAAAACAATGTAAATTATGGGTATTTAATATTTATTATGAAGTGGTTCTTCATTATAAAATATATGGAAAACAAACAGTGAAAACAGTAAAACAGTAAAAACAGTAAAACCAACACTGAAGCCATTTTCTGAATTTAACCCTTCAAAGCTTACAGCAATTTCAGTTCCTACCAATTTCTGGGTTGGTGACTTGCTGGGAAACAGAATACTACAGTGGTTTCCTTAGTAATATGAATTCCATTTGGGAATGAAGAAAGAATCAGAGACAATTCCACCCTAAGCAACCCAGCATAGAACGTGTAGGGTATGAAATAAAGCCTGAGCAACTACTCACTAGAAAAATATAAAGCCTAGAGGCATTGACAGAAATGAATTTTAAAAACACACACTTGCACAATTATTTGTAAAAGAAAGAAAAAGAAGAAAAAAGAAAAAAAAACATCCCCCCATAATGGTTTTCAAATGGTCCTTTCTTTCTAGCCTGATGCCAGCATGATTCCATTTTACGCATCCTTTAAAGGTCCGGGGTGAAGAGGTCACAGACGTTGTAAAGAACAGACACATCTTTGTTGATCCATGGTTCTGTTTCTGTCTTTCTCCATCTCTGTCTGTCTGTCTTTCCCTCCCCTACTCCCAAAGCGAATTCCTGCCCCAATGTTCGATTTTTCCGAGTCAGTGATTTCTCTCTCTCTCTCTCTCTCTCTCTCTCTTGGTTTATGGTCAATGCCTACCAAGGTGAGCACAACTGGGGGTTTCTTTTTTATTAAAAAAATAAACAAAGCCAGCAACAGGACATCACTTCTGCCAACTTTTTAATTATAATTTTGATGGCTTTTGGGGGGTAAGTCCTTCCTGTGATCATTGTACATCATGCGCAAACCAAAGGAAACCCACACCCGAGGACCCAGGAGACCATCGCCCCCCTCGCAAGAACAACACAGAATTCATTTCAGAAAGGTTCATTTGGGCAACATCTTTTATTTCTTCCCTCGCTAGCCGATACGTCTCCTGTACATCCAAGATGGAATCCTTGCACTGCTGTTCCGTTAGCAGGGGTTTCTCGCCTCCCTGAGACAGGGAGCGGCACTCACGCCGCCGGGGTCTCCGGCGCAGCCCCTGAGCCCAGCGCGCCATGTCGGCACTCGCCAAAGTCGCAACAATCAACCGTACAAGCTGTGTCTCTTTGTAGTTCTAGCCACGCCCAACAATTTCTGAATTCATCTTCAAATCGCAGCCTCAACAGCTAGACAAAAAAAAATCTCATGGAAGGGAGATTATAGCCCTGGGAGTCAAGATCACATGCCCGGGCACGCTGACACCTCTGGCCCACAATGTGCCATATTTTAAAATTTCGTCTCCTCGTTAACTCACTCAGCGAACGAGACAGAATTATGTCTGAGTCCCTGAGAGGGGCGGGGGCGTTGCCAAACATGGTGCACTAGACTTTTTGGCCTAGTCCCTTTATTATTATTACTTACATTTGTTTAATTTCTTCCTCCTTCATCTACAAGCATGTGTTGCACATGTTCTAACCCGTAGGAAATGTGTGCGAT
Source organism: Thryonomys swinderianus (assembly GCA_004025085.1). Lineage (NCBI taxonomy): Eukaryota > Metazoa > Chordata > Mammalia > Rodentia > Thryonomyidae > Thryonomys > Thryonomys swinderianus. The sequence goes on from PVIC010027661.1 coordinate 10,069, forward strand.
GCATTTCATGTAAATGCCTAGAAAGAAGGGCAGCAGGGAGATTGAGCCAGAGTGAGTCTACCCAGGGAGCTGTGCTCATAGTGCGGAAAACAACCATTGATTAGAAAACTAGATGAGCCACATGTCAAAACTACCACAGACTCATCTCTTGGTAAGTGCAAGGTCCCTGGTTGGCTCGCCAGTAACCGCATACAACACCACGGGGCGTGGTGACTCACGCCCACCAGTAATCAGTATGGCACACCACAGTGCCGGGCGTGGTGGCTCACGTCTGTCATCTCAGCACTCGGGAGGCAGAGGCAGGAGGATTGCTGAGTTTGAGGCTCGCCTGGGCACCCTAGTGAGCGCAGGGCCAGTCTGAACTACAAAGCGAGACCCTGTCTCCAAAGGAAAAAAGTCACTAAACACACGAGTTCTACAGCACAGGAATTATGCCTCAGCAATGCTATAAAAATCAAAAGAGAAATGTCATCCCTTACGAAGCACCTCATCTTTAGAGATGCTTCACCCGTGGCCCTGCGTGATTTCATGTGCTCCATCCTCTCGCAGGTATAAGGCAAGTTCAGGCCCTCTGGATAAACTATGAGACCCCATGCTTCGCCGAGCAAGTTAACACACCTTCCAGAACACCGGCGTGCATTGCCTCCGAGCTCCTGCCAATCTAAACTCTGAACACCCGTGGTGCTTGCCAGGTAGGGAGTAAACGACGGGTGTTTCCGTCCCTGTCCAGCGGGCCTGCGTCTGTGCGTTCAGAAGGAGGCCCAGCCAGTGCTCCATCCTGGCCACAAGCGCTCTGCAGAGGTCTCTGTGCCCTCGTGAAGTGACGGAGCGAGCGTGGATCTCGTCATGTACTCTTCCTGTGCAAAACCGCTGCGTGCAGAGCCGAGCTCATCTGGTCCGAGTCAGGTGCGCGCTGCAGAGGCGAAGGCTGGAATACAGACCCTCCCGTCCAGGGGTGTCCTTCTGACGGGGACCCCTTCCGCCTGCCTAGCCGGTGGCTTCTCCTGCCTTGTGTCACTCCACACTCAGAAGCCTTCGTCATTGTCCTTGGCCCCTGAGCCCATGCGCGGTGCCAGAACCGTGGGGGAGCTTGTATTGGACCCTACAGAGCAATCAAGAGTCTGGCCGGGTGAAATTAGCACTTCCATTGTGGCTCCGTGCTTGATCTGTGGTCCTTCGGCTGCTGCAGCCATGCCAAGCGCTTGCTGCACGGTGCCAGGATGACACAGAGACTCCGTCTTCAAAATGGCACTTTACCATCCACGTGTACTAATGCCAAGGGCACTTCAGTTTGTGTGTGTGTGTATATGTGTGTGTGTGCGTGTATATATATATATATATATTTTTTTTTTTTTTTGCAAAGTTCCACTGACATCTTTTTCTAGAAATGACGTCTTCAGTACTCAAGGGCATGCAGGGAAAACGGAGAACCCACAGCCTATTGCTCCTTACAGCAGAAAGGCAGACTCGAGAGACGGTGGTGGGGAAATGCAGGCGAGAGGGACAGACAACACACTTTTGTCAACGTATTTTAAAAACGCTGGAGAGTGTCTTATCACCATGGAAGACAAGATGTCAAGAAGAGGGCTGTCCAGGGGAGGAGAGCTCGAAAAAGTGTAGTATTTCCTTGCAAGTCTATGCTGTCCAGGGGTGGAGCTGATACATTTTGAGAATCACAACAATTGTGTTGATTTGCCTTGAGGTAAACTGGAGTGATTTTACAAACACACACAGACACACACACACACATTCACACATACATGCAACTCTGTAGCAGATAATTAGCAATACAGGGTTTTTTTTTTTAAAAAAAAACTTTGACAACTTGGGTCCGTTTGTGTTGAAATCACAGGGACCACAAGATCTGTCTGCAGTTGAATACTCCAGCTCCAAATCTCAACAGAACCCTTGAGGACATCTGATAATGAGGCCATGGAGAGCTCTGAGCACAGCTCCAAAATAACAGGAGGACTTCTGTTAGGTACACAGGGACCTGGTTTTCCTCACCACCACTTGATACAGCTCACCAGTGATTCTACACACATACTTCTGAACCCAGCAAACGGGAGCATCATTTCAACCTTCCTTCAAGGGAAAGACTAATCCATGTAGAATGACTAGGCTGCCTAAGGACAGCGATATTTTACTGTGCGCAGATGTACACCTGGACCTTAAAGACACTTTGGTTCTTTATAACATTGTCCATCACAGTGCCCAGCACGATAATGACAGTGTACTCGATCATGTAGCCAGTGCAATCTGCCTCCCAGAAAAATGTCCCCCAACATAAAATGAGCACATTTTTTTTTTTTTCCAATGGCTGTTCCGGCTCTTGGACCTAATCAAAGAATTTCATTTTTAAGGTATCTTTGGCAGTGAAATAGTAATGCCTGTCTCTGTGGGGAGTCATGTTCACAAACTGCTCAGCACTGGAGGTTTTTAGCTTCCAAGCTATTTCCCAGGTCTCCTAACCGAGTGAAGGAGATTGCTCATGCTTCGAACAGGAGGGACTGAAATAAAGCTGCTCGACACAGCTTTATCCATTAATTTCGTACAATCATGGCAGCGTCAATTATGTATCGATTTTCTGGAGAAATTTTAGATTCACTCAACACTCTAACACTCCTGAGACCCATTTTATGTTTCACCAACCAACAAGGAAGTTTCCAGTTAATAACTTTCCTCTTATTTATCTATTAGATCTCACACAAAATGACACTCATAAAACAGACTGTCAGCGTGCCGAAAGCCCATTGAAATCTAGGTCGTTCCCAATTCTACAGAATCCTGGGTCCTCCTGCCTTTGGTCAAGGAGATAGTTTGGTCCGTATTTTGCAAGGAAAGCTGAGGGTGAAATCTCTCCTGATGTAAAAACAGGCAACTCTGGGTTAACTATGTAATGATCCTTGCTGAGAAAGATATGTTGTAATATGGTCACTACTGTACTGCAAATTCACTAGAGGAAGACAGTCTCAGAAAGCCCCATCGAACACCCTGCTCCCGCTAAACTACCCTTTTGCTCGTATCATTATGTTTAGATTAATGAGTGCTTCTCCAATGATTACAGTTGCTGTTTCCCCCTCCCATAGAAACACAAAAGAATAAAAAATGAGTGTAAACTTCTGTTTGATACATTCAAGAAGATTTAAATCCCTCGAATCTACCGGCAATACAGCAGAGTTTGTTCCTTCTCCAGCGTGGTCAGTGATCTATCCAGAAATCACACTTCAAAAACAACAAGTTTTCCTTACCACTGAGTACAAAACTAACATCCTTCACAAGACAAGTCACACTCGAAGTTAGTCACTCATTCTTACAGTTCCGTGGATGGAACTCAGGTTAGGCGAGTGAAGGCTAGGCTAGTGCTGTCTCCCCGAGCTATATAGCCCAACCCTTGTCAGGACATATTTCAAGCTGTGGAAATACTACTTCCCCTGGCCACTTACCTCCTTAATAAGAAATGTGTCTGCTACTTGGAGGATGCAAAAGCTAGACCTATCTCTGTCACCAGGTACAAAACTAAATCAAAGTGGATTAGGGACTTAAATGTAAAAACAGAAACACTGAACCTGCTGCAACACAAGTTAGGTGAAACTCTTGGAGACACTGGCTTAGGGAGAGACTTTATGTATAAAACCTCTATCTCAGGAGATCTAGCAGATAAAAACAAATGGGGTCTCTTTCTTTCTATTAAAAAGCTTCTGCACAGCAAAGGAGACCACCAGCAGAGTGAAAAGACAACAAATTGGGAAAGAATCTTTACCAGCTGTCTCTCAGACAAAGGCCTACTATCTAGAATATATAAGGAGCTTAAGAAAAATCAATTCCCCCAAATTTAAAGACTCAATTCTAAAATAGGCAGGTGAAATGAACAGACACTTTTCAAAGGAAGAAGAAAGAGCTGCGAAGAAGCATATGAAGAAATGCTCAACATCACTGGTCATTCAGAGAGGCAGATGAAAATAACACTAAGATTTCATCCCACTCCACAAAGAATGGCTGCTATCTAGAAATTAGCCAGCAGCAAAAATGGTGCCCTGAGACCTTTTGTTGACTTTGTAAATCATGATAGACAATTTACCCATCAGAACGGGTAGATCTTACCCAATAGAATATGTGAATGTGGTTGAAAAAGATCCACCTTCACTCTTTTTCTAAATTTATTTTATCGGTACATTTTATATACACATCGTGATCACATTCGACATTGGGAATTTGTACCAGTATGTGACATGACTTAAATCTCATTTTCCGCATTCCTCTGCCCACCTTACAATCTCCCCCACCCCTTATATACATAAGTTTTGCTTCCTCTTTTTACCATCATTTTTTTTCTCTTTTTTACTTACCTTTACCTTCCTTTTCCCTCTGAATATTTTCTATTTCACAATATCTGTCATACATTTTAGGACTCCTTTTTATCTTCAGTTTCTTGTACCAGAGAAAAGATGTGATATTTACACATCTGAGACCTATTTATTTCACTATGAGTATGTCTTCAAGGTACATCGATTTGAGTAATAAGGACTTAAACTTATCGTTCTTTACGGCAGAGTAATACTCCATTTTATTTTTAAAAACACCTTTTCTTTATCCAGTCTCCAGTTGATGGGCATTTGGGTTGTTTCCAAGATTTAGCTATCACAAACTGAGCTACCATGAACATGGGTGCACATATGCCTTTATGATATGATTCTTGTAATGCCTTCATGTATATTCCTAGCAGGGGGATAGAGGGTCAAACGGGACCTCTAATCCTAGTGTTTTTGAGGAACCTGCAGACTGATCTCCATGGTGCTTGCACTGGTCTACATTTCCGCCAACAGTGGAGAAGCATTCTTTTCTCCTCGCAGTTTGGCCAGCGTTTGTGGTTGGTTGATTTCTTGATAGCAGCTATTCTTTGTGGAGTGAAATGGAATCTCAGTACTGTTTTCACTCTGCGTCTCTTGAATGACCAGTGATGTTGAGCACCTTCATTCTTAATCCACAGAAACTAAATGAGGGTGTCCGCTGTGAAAAGAAATTAGAATGTCTCTTTCTCTTTCTCTCTGTCTCTCCCTGTATCTCCCCCTCTGTCTGTCTCCCTCTCACTTCCCTTCAACCTTACTCTCTCTTATGCCCTCCATCCTCTTCTTCCCCATCTCCTTCCTCTCCCTCTCTGTCTTCCCCTTCTGTCCTCACACACACAGTGCCAAAGTTCAGGAAGAACTGCATCAACTTTGATGAGCTTTGCAAAAGATACATTAAATAAAAGCTGTGCTCTCAGTCCTCTGCAGGTATGCTTCCAGCTTTCCCAGCACCAACCATTTTCCAAAAAAATTACTCAGACACCATTTGGAGGAATGTAAATTAGTACAGTCATTATGGAAAGTAGAGCAGATGCTCCTTAAAATTACTCAGAGTAAAACGACCATATGATTCAACTCTATCACTCCTGGGTACGCTCCCGAAGAGCCCAAGTCAACATGCTCTCAAGACACCTGTGGTTGTATGTTATGGAACCACAACAGGCAAGTTAGGAAATGAACCTGGATACCTCCAGCAGATGAGTGGACAGAGGATAAAAAAAATTGTATGTACCTAATGGAGCATTACTTAGCCCCAACGAAAAATGAAATCTTGTTATTTCAGGAACATGCATAGAGCTACAGATCACCATGCTAAATAAAACAAGTCAGGCTCAGTAAGACACGCACTGCATATGTTTTCTTTCATGTTGGCTCTAAGGATAAGAAGAGACTGATACATATGATTAGAGAGGGAGCTATAAGGAACAGGAAGGGAGCGAGGCAGGGTAAGAAAATAGAAGAAGTGGTTGCAATCAAAGCATGTTGGGTACATGTACGGAAATGTCATAATGAAACCGTTTACTGTGTACACTTAATATGCACTAATATTTATAGCAGGGAGCCACGGTCTTACCAGTGAGCCACCGTCTCTCTCCTGTGAGCACCTCTGCACGTGACTGTGTGTGTGTTTGCGTTCACAGAACAAGGCTGTCCCTCTTTTCCACTTCCTGTGGATATTGGAGTAATATTTAAGCATTCATTATGTAATGTTTGTCAAGTGTCGGCAGCTTCCGGGAGAAAGGCGCTATATTAACTGCGTTATTATCAGTGTTTTCTCTGCTGAATTTCCGTTATGAAAATGCATGGAGAGATGAGGAGTGGCCATCTGTCACAGAGCTCACGTGCTTCCACGTCGCTGGATTTCTGCAAAACACAGGAAAATTACTTCCAAGGAGTCTGACAGCTGTTGTGTCGGGCACTAATTTTCACACCTTGCTTCCAGCTACTATTTTTAGCAAGCAGGAAAGCACATTGTGGTTCCCTTTCCTCCATTTCGATAATGATCTCGTAGACAGGCATCGGTGTGACACCATCAGTGACTTTGTGGAGGATGAACAAAAGCTGAGACTCGCACTTGGGTCCCTTAAAGACTCCCAGTGACCTACCAAAGTCCGTACTCAGCTCTGCTGCTAATCAGCTTGGCTACTGACTACAGTCATGGTTTTAGTGCTGCTCCAGATTTGCCTGCCCCGCCATCAATCTGTAGGCGCCCCATTATCTCACTGTATTTCTTTTTTAAAGTAGGAAGGAAATCCTGAATATTGTCTATGCCTATCTGCATTAAACAGAATTGTATGACATGATGCTTTTGAGGCGTGGTAAGGAAGACTTTATTAGGATCAGCACTATTGATATAGGCACAGAGAGATTGGAATGAACTCTTTTTTTATTTTTTTAAACACGGTCTCGCTTTGTAGTTCAAACTGGCCCTGAGCTCGCTATGTAGCCCAGGCAAGCCTCGAACTCAGCAATCCTCCTGCCTCTGCCTCCTGAGTGCTGGGACTGCAGGTGTGAGTCACCATGCCTGGCATTGTGGTATGTGGTACTGATTTCCAGTGGGCATGAGCCACCACTCCCCGTATTGCTGTATGTGGTTACTGGGATCAAACCAGGGACCTTACACTTGCTAGGCAGGTGCTGGAACCACTGAGCTAAATCTCTGGCCCCGAACTCTTGAATACAGTGCAGAGAAGAAAGTTTATGGCAGAGCAGCAGGGCGTGGCTGGGTGGATGAAAAGATCGCTAAGGAGAGACATCAACGGAGACTGGAATCCTGGTTCGCGAGACTTCACAGGATTCGAGCTGCAGTCAGACCAAGGTAAGCAGACGTCAGCGTAGACCTGGTGGGCGATGAGGAACATCATCATATACAGAGCGACTGAAATTTAACAATAATGACACACGTCAAAGGCCAGGGGTTCTTGTTACAGTACCCACCAAGCTGTCCCTTATTGTTTCTTTCCTTCTAAAAATAGGACTTTGTAAGGAGGCAGCCAAGGGGGCCTCAGAGAAAGGTTAGAAGTCGGGCTACAGTTGGTTCGTCATCAGTCACTGGTTCTATATCCTTCTCGAACTTCACGTTCCACCTCTTGTTTTCGTTGCCCGTCTTTTTCATTTCAAGAGACCTTCCCGTAGACAGAGAAGCATTTAAATTAGATTGTTGTACGTACTTTCTTCTTCCTCTCACTTCTCGTTCGCTTTTGGATTGCTTATGCAGTGTGTTTGGGCATGCGGGAGTCCAGGCGTGTGTTATTTCTCTATTTGGAAATCAGGAACTTGCAACATGTTTTCTTTCAGACTTCTGGGAATAGCACAGTGATGAAAAAGGCCTCCCAGGAACAAAAAGGGAAGCAACAACAGAAAGTTACAACAAACCGTTTCTCATATTTTCCTGTTTTTAGATAGAATGTAATTTATTTTGATGTAAATTGTAAATAAGAAATCCAGCTGCTTCATTTTCCCTAAATCTTTTCAGTTGCCACAACACCATTACTTTAATTTGTTTTCCACGTGTCTGAAATAGAACATGAACTCAGACTATTTCCCTGCCTATTTTGGCATTTTTCTGGCATGTTTCTGTGCTGCGCGGATCTGTCTCTGTCACAAAGGCAAATACCAAAGCATCTAAATAAACACAGACTCCCCCTAATTGCATCCCTGAATAGAGAACCCTGACAGTGTACATTTTCTTCCTTAAATGCCACGGGACGGAGGCGACTCCAGTAAATACACACGTGAAAATCTGTTTTTACACACTAGTTCTATGAGATATGATTGAAATGCAAACTCAATGTTTGCATTTTACGACAGTGAAAGGCACACTCTATTAGGCCCCCTGAAAACACCGCCCCTCGGGTCCAGCAGACATACTCCCTTTCCTGAAGAAGCTCTAGAAGTTTTGCTTTGTGTGGGTTATTAAAAAAAAAAATAGCCGGGCATGGGGGCTCATGCCTGTCATCCCAGCACTCGGGAGGCAGAGGCAGGAGGACTGCTGAGTTCGAGGCTTGCCTGGGCTACATAGTGAGCTCAGAGCCAGCCTGAACTACAAGAAGTGAGATCCTGTCTCAAAAAAAAACAAAACAAAACAAAAAAAAAAACAAAAAAGAAAACCACTGGATGCTTCTGTTTAGTGCCAAGCGATGGAGGGACAGACTAGTACAAAATGCAGTGTTGTGTCCTCATTCAACTTGTTGAACGTACCTGGTGCTCTGTGCCTTGTGATTCTTCCTGAAAGTCAAAAGCTTTTCAGTGCAAAGGTTCTAGAGTTTGTGACATATGTGAATACGTCACAAAACACCTTTACAGGTCAACTTTTTTTTTTTTTTTTAGTTTTAATTTTCAATACGGAATATCGAACCCAGGGCATGTGCACCAAGCTACGTCTCTAACTCATTTCATTTTTATTTTTATTTTTTCCTTTGGAGTCAAGAGCTCACTGCATTTTGAATTGTCCCAGCTTGGACTCGTAATCCTGTTGGCTCAGCTTTCCATAGTGGGGGGTCGGTTTCCAAAAGAAGCAACTAATACTTTTCAACATTCAGAATTCTTTTAAAATAATACTTTCTTTTTACATTTTATTAGTCCATGTTGTACTACATAACATTCGTGTTCTCCGTGAGGAGTTGCTGTCTGTGCAGAACACATTTTAATTCCTTTCCTGATGCCCTTCTCTGCCACTCTGACTCTCTATTTGAGAGAGGTCTTTTATTTTTTATTTCGTTCTTTTTTCCTATTTTGTGTTTCTTGTAAAGACAAACTATGTGATAGTTAAGGTTGCACGTCTCATTTATTACTCTTAGCTTGAAGGTCGTGAGGTACCTCCATGTTCCTACAAAGGACTCAAGTCTGTCCCTCTTTATGGCAGAATATTACTCCGTTCCGTGTCAGGATGACACTCTCTTCCTCCATTCATCTGCTGATGGACATGCAATCTGCCATTCATGATTTTCTATCAGAACTTTGAACCTTTTCAGAAGTGCCAAAAGCTGAGTTCCATCATCACTGTCCTGCAGGAGAACATTCCATGCAGTGCCAGCGAATTATCTCGAGTCCAAAGACAGGCGCACAAATTCTTTTTTTAAATTTTTATCTTTATCGGTACGTCGTATATACACATGTGTAAATATTGTATCTGTTCTCTGGTATGAGAAACTGAAGATGTGAATGAGTTCTAGAATGTATGATGGATATTGTGAAATAGAAAATATTCAAAGGGAAACGTGGCAGAGGGGTGAGTAGTGAGAGGTAAAGAAAAATGTTACAGTAATTAAAAAAAGGGAAACAAAATGCACAAATTAATTCTGGCTGGGATTTTCTTTGGCTGTTATTATGTCAATGCGAACTGAGTGTGAGACTCAGAAGAGTCTTCCAAGCCAAAGTTCACAGGTAAAGGATCGGTTCGTCTCTGGATACATGGTAGGCATTTTAGGGCAACCAAAGAAATGGACCCAGATCTTCCTCTCTTTAATTCCCAACTGTAATTATTTTCCTAAGCTTTGGTATAAAGGGAGATCAAACTAGACTCAGTGGTTGAGTAAACTACAGCACCAGACTAGACGTATACTCATCTTGACGTCTCCATGTGACCTTAATTAATGAAAAGAAACTCGAGCCCAACTACACTCTCAGAAAACATGTGTACAATCCAAGACTTCAGGAGTCCCTTACGTCTTCAAGAAGTTAGATCGTCCCAAGGAAAAAAGAGCAGAGTAGTCCTAGAATTCTCCAAACTACAAGGTGTGAGAAGGAAATGAGATCGGGGAACCCAGCATTGTGACTCACAAATTGTACAACCCGTTGAGGAAACACATCTTCCCATGTGAGGTGTCTGAAGGCATGACAGCCGTAATTGTTTAAAATACTCGAGTACTTCAACAAACAGATAAATGAGTCCAGTGAATGTACTCTGTAGAAGAATTCCATGGATAAGCAAGGTATCAGCAGAAATATGGGAAAGCTTATTATAACATTTACTGCCTCAGAAATAATTTTATTTTACGTATTATTTGAAGCAACCTTAATCCCAACATGGGCTAAGGCATGAATCCACAATATATGGCCACATTTATGCTATACATTATAGCTTATCATGTTATATAAAATATAAACTTTAATGTATCTGAGACAGGTACAAAACCATTCTCTGAAAAAAATCACATCATTTCCATGAAAATCTATGTAAAGCAAAATTAAAGAATGCTCAAAATTTCTCACTGGAGAAGGACGGTGGTAATGTTGTTTTGGAACTCAGTATTCAGATATTCTTTCTTTGGTGTAGTTTCCACATAACCCAGGAGAGGCACGAGAGGCGTTGAAGCAATGACGTTTTTAAAAAAACAAACAAACAAAACAAAGTTCAGGGATACATAAGAATATAACAAGAAAGAACAAAAGACCTGATTTTTACAACCATCAGAAAAGCAGGTAATGTTCACCAGGAGCATTCGATGGAGTATAACAGGGTTAAGTTGTTGTTGCATGTGCATTTTAAACCTGTTTTTCTATCATTTCCCTAGACTATCTGGTCTGAGACATTCACAGATTCTCACTGATAGCAATAGGTCAGTACTCCTGATAGTTTCAAACATAGGTTTCTGTTCTCACTTTGTATTAGGGTCAAACGAGCGCACCCAAAATCCCCCACATGTAATTCTCATCTGTCTCTAGGTGACAAAGAGAGAAGAACACAGGAGAAATATTCTTTAGACATTTCAGCACAGGAACTCTTTCAAAGATATAAGTAACGTTCAACTCCAAAACATGTCTCGAAGGAAAAATAGCTAAGTCTGGTATGTCCTGCTGAAAACAACAGTCCTTATTAACTGTATTAGTCAACTTTGTGCTACTACAATGAAGTAACTGAGGCAGCTAACTTTAGAGAGAGAAAAGGTGTATTGAGATGACAGTTCAAATTCTAAGACCAGCTGACTCCATTGGTTTGGCCTCTAGTGAGGGTAATAGATATCACCATACCATGGCATGAATCTATATGGGAGCAATGGGGACATATGTATTGGAGGAGAGAAAGAGAGGATGATAGATCCTACAGTCTCCTTCAAGATCACATCCCAGTGTCTTGTGGACCTCCAGTGGGGCTCCACTGTTTAAAGATCCACCGTTCCTCCTGTGAGATCCGTGAGATCTCATAGGATCCATGAGATCTATTCTCCTATGAGAAGCACCTTGGAAGCCAAACTTTACCTACGGCCCTTAGGTGGACGTGATCATCCACTATCTACTATCTTTACAGACTACTGCTCCGTTATTAAGTGTGGTCCTCTTCCTGAAGAAGCTAAAATCTACTGGATAGAAACAACATCTTCAATGCCAGGTAATGCGTGGCACTGAGAACTTTCTAGACCAAGAAGACGTCAAGAGTGACTGACGCTGACACCCCCAAGGAGCACGTACAGAAGGCATAATGTGCAAGTTCAGTGTTAGGGTAAGAACTTTTTGTGAATGTCATGATTAAAAAAAAAGAGATCATAATCATTATAAGTGAGGCCAGCACAAGTGAGTCATGTATGTAGCATAATGCAATAAACAGCCGATAGATAAAAGCTGTTGAGACTCAGCTCACCCTGAGGGTTAGGAATGATCAATTCAGGCAATTTAGGAAAAAGCCTCTGGGCTGCCATGGTACACATGGATGAGGAGTGTTTTCCAGAGCTGAGATAAATTAGAACTTGTCTCATTCAGACAGCTTGCATTTGGGGTTCCCTCTTTTTCTGACGGCGGTACAAAGTTTTCTAATTTCTTACCCTCGGTTTTGTTTCTGTAAAACAACACGTAGAAGGACTTCCCACTTCCTGTGTGTCCTCCCTCCGTCACTTCCTCATTGCTGGGGGGTAAATAAAACACTCAACACGCACGAGTCAAGACTAAGAAAAAGTCATTTCGGATCCTGCTTTCCGTCTTCTGTGGTCATCTGCTTCAAGGAAGGAAAATCACAGTGGATTGCCCAGAACAATCCTATTTGGGAGAAATAGTGGACAATTAGAGCATGACTGGGCCGAGCTTTCCTCCCTGCAGACCAGCTATGCCATATGGAGGCCTGAGGCCTGCAGACCAGCTATGCCATATGGAGGCCTGAGGCCTTGACGCTTTATCTTCACCTCTGAGAACAACAGAGACCTCAGTGGTCCCAGCACTGTTATGCTCTGGGTCGGAACGACCCTGGGACCTGCATCTGTGTAATTCCTCATTGTTCTACGCTGTACTGAACATGCCGCCCTCTGAGCGACCTGCCACATTTGTTACTCCTGAGATTTGGAAACCGTTGCCGTCTGAGTGACCTATGATATTTCTGGATTCAAGTGGACTGAATAAAAGGTGCAGCGAACTCAGATCTGCCTTCTTTGCTGCCCAGAGCAGCAAGGATCAGGTCCTAGCTCAGCTTCTCCGCTGAGTCTCATTTCTGACTACGTAGCCATTATTTCACCTTGTGCTGTTGGGCTCACAAGAGACTAGAACTCACAACAAAGCTTCTAGCTACAGCCCCTTCTCTTGCTCCCTCCAGTAGATGGGTGTAGAGGAGGAAAGGTTCCAGGGAGGAGCTGGAGACGAGAATTCACCTTTATGGGTCGCACCCCCATGACCTCCTCCAATCAGGCCGCACCTCCCACAACACATCCAGCCAGGAATTCGTCCATGATGGATCCACTGAGGATTCCCGACCCCATCACCCAGTCAACTTCCAGACACTTGAGCATCTGGAAGAACCTTTGAGATTTAAACCATAGCGTCTAACCTATAGTCCTGTTTCTGTAAAGTATAGATAATATTTCTCTGAACATATGGGCTGTTAAGATTTTGAATGCATCTCAGTCATGCAGTGGAGATCATGCCTTTCTTATTTTTCTATTACTATGTGTACTTGTGCTGAGAAGCCAGTGAGATATCAAGGTGTGACCAGAATCAGAAATTAGGGAAAAAAATGATACACTATAAATTAAGCAAACATATGTACACGGAGATCTTTCTGCACAAAGAAACCAAAGGATCTTTCTGCACTTGACACCAACGGACCAAGGTGCAACAACATAAAAATAGGGATTTTGCACCAAGAACTTACATTTCTAAAGTATTCAGAGACCATTTAATTTGTAATAAAATTCAAAAATAAAAATTTTTCATTAGATTGGAACCATGAAGTCTATCAGCTTCTTTCTTTCTCTCTTCCTTCCTTTCTTTCTTCCTCTTTCTTTTTTCCTTCCATCTTTCTTTCTTTCTTTCTTTCTTTC